>JARHVA010002388.1:1482500-1587500 GCA_037957365.1 Torreya grandis | reverse complement strand
AGGATCATTTCATTAATTAGACCTATAAAGGCCATATCTATGTCTCTTTGAAATGTTTCACTAGCATTTGTCAAACCAAATGACATCTTTTTGTATGTGTACATGACCCATTTGGTGGTGAAGGTAGTCTTGTATTGGTCTGATTCTTATAACAGGATTTGGTTATAGCCAAACTAACTATCTAAAAGGGAAAACATTTCATATCTTGCTACAATTTTTAAAATTTCATCCATGGGTGAGAGAAGATAATGGTCCTATAGAGATGCTTTGTTCATGTCTCTAAAATCCACACATAGCTTGATTTCACCATTTTTATTTTTGATAGGGACCAAATTAGCAATCCAAGATGAGTGTTTGATGTGAAAATTTATAGTAGCTTCTATCAATTTAGAGATCTCACTTTTCATCAGGGGTTCTATACTTGGATTAATGGGCCTATGCTTCTATCTGACAGGCTTACTTTTTAGATCTAACTCTATTATATGCTAGGCTAAACTAGGGTTGAACCCTCTTAGATCATGATAACTCCAAACAAAGTTATTATCAAATTATTTACACAATTCAATAAAATTTTGCTTCTTAGAGTCGTTACATACCTTTCCTAGCTTTAGAGTTTTGCTTTCCAAAATGACCATTGGCTCGTAGTCTTCTTCATTGACTGAAATGTTCTTCTTCTCACCTTTTAGCTAGTCATCTAAATTGAAGTTGTTTTCTAGCATAACAAGATCCATAGGTATTTTTTTTATCCTTAGATGGATGATTTGATTCCCATATTGATCCTGTATCTTTGGGTAGTTCCTGTTTGAGAATTTAGCTTCTACTCTCAGGAAGTTTACAATTTGTTAATCATTATCAAAGACCTTCCAATTAGTGACATTATCAAGAATAGATGGTATTACTACCAATTTTACATGATGGATATTTTATTTGTTTATTTCCTCGGGCAAGTTATATTGGGAGCCCACCGAGGCCATACAATCAGCATATTTTTTCCATGATCTTGGCATTGCCTAAATATTCAAAGTGGTGAACTATTCAAATAGGTCCTAAACCCTATGCTTATATGATTTCAATAAATTTTTCTTAGTCATTCTTCTAGATCTTACTTGGTGAATAATCAGTTCACTATCACCAAATATTTACAAGTGTATCCCTCTCTCTTTGGCCAACTATAATCCTTGAATCAAAGCTTCATATTCAACTACATTGTTAGTGCAGCTAAAATGAAGTCTGAAAGAATAGAAATAAATCTCCTTGGGAGAGATCACAACAACACTTGCACTCTCTCCATTTATTCTTCTCAAACCATCAAAGAATAATTTCCATATTCCTTGAAGATCCTCAGTTGGTTTTAGAATATTAGGAATGATTGCTTCATTCTCATGTATGCAATATGTACCCATCCCAATTTATTGTACATGGTCATAAGGATCAAATTGTAAAGGTGATCCCTATTCATATAAAAAAAATATGGAATATCTTTTGTGGTGTTTGCATCTTCATGATCATTTTCCTCTTCTTGATCTTATAATATATAATTCATGTCCACAAGAGGAGTGTTTAGTTATATATAGTCCTTAGCTATTGGCTCAACTCTTATTGTTACTCGTGTCCCATACCTCATCCTAAGAAACATGTGAGACCAATTCATAGACAAATATCCTCCCATTTTCATGGTAAAATCTTGTGAAAGGCAAATGGAAAAATAAGGGGGAAGATCAATAACTGAGATATCTTTAGAGATTGACAAACTCAAACAAGCATGGATAGTGAAATTTAAATATTTTATTATTCCTACTATTTGAACAATAGTCCCATCCAAATTAACCACTCCATTTTTCATATGTGTATATTTTATTCTAAGAACATCAACTATCTTTTGGGGCATAACAAAACTACTAACCCCCAAATCTACCATGAAATCATGAACTAGATGCTTCCCTACTATTAGTGAGAAATAGAAAGTGGGAGGCTTACCACTTTTGCCCATCTTAGATTTAGTTTTTGGTTGACATATATTATTTATGGTATTAAGCACGTTGGCTAGAGCCTTATATGCTATTTGAAAATTCTTCAAAACCTCTTGTAGAAAATCTATTTGTGCTAGTATAGAGAGTACCTCCCACATAGTAACATTCAGATTGGTCTTAATCATTTTTTACACTATACTAAAAGGGATATTTCAAACCTTTTTCATCATTTTTATGGGTACTATATCTTATTTTATAAGATTTGGAGTTAGTACATTTGCTTTGGGTTGGCTAGTGGGTACAAAGGGTGGCCTTTGTACTATGTTATTTTTTGTAATTTTTGGTACAACTGTGAAAGTTGTATCTTGCTCTACTCTGGGGGGCTAGTCGCTCTTGATTGTTATTTTATTTGATCATGTATTGGTTGCCACTAGACCTCCACCATTGAAAAGTGTCTCCTCTTGATTTACCCTACAAAAGTCCTTTTTCTAGTTCAGAAGAGTAGCCTCTCCTTGACCAAGTTCTTGTGTGTTTACTTGTTAGGAAGTGGATTATTCTTATTATCCATGTATAATTATCATGATTTACACCATCGAGGCTTGACTGATGACACCATTTGGGTAAGTATTCTGATTATGTGGCTACAAATAAAGATAACACCACTCATAGTCTTGAACCAAGTTATATTGAACAAGTACAATGGCTTTGGAAGTATTTAGTGTTGATAAGGCATGAGCATTTGAGGTTTTTAGTTACATGTTTTGACCTTGAAAATTTTGATTACCTTGGTTTTTTTTCCTATCTCCTTGATATGGCTACCTATTAGGCTGGTATGTTGGGTTAGCCTGATGGTAAGGCTTATAAGTCTGAGATTGTTGTCTCTTTATTGCTACTAACTCATTGCCAAAACTCTTAAGTAGTGACTTGACCTCATATAGTTCATATGTAGGAGTGGGGGTCAAGATGGTGCCTTTATTGTAGTGGTAATTGGGGCAATTGTAGGTGGTGTAGGAGTTATTTTTGGAAATAGAGGCATTGGTGGTCTTGGCAAAAAAAAATTAGCTTAGATTAAAAAAAAAAAAAAAATCCCTTATCACAATTTCATAAGCACCAGGGAGTGTGGTGCCACCCATGGATTGAATCATAATAGTTATATCACTATTAAGGGCTCTCAAGTAATATAGGAAAGCATTATTTGTAGTTGGCTTGACTAGTGCTAGAATTCTATTCCTTGTCTTCTAAAATTGGAAATTAAAATTAGTCATGAACTCATGAGGAGCCCATTGAATCGCAGTCAACTATTCAACCAAGAAAAGGTGGTTACTCTTATCTTCAAATTGAGCACATAGCATGGTGCCTAAATCATCCCAAACTCAAATAGAGTTGGGAGCAAGACTGATGTACCACTATAAGGCTTTACCTTTTAAAGAGGAGACTAAGAGTCTAATTAAAACATTCTCTTATACCATGTTGTTGACTATATATATATTGGAAATATCTTGTATGTGCTCCATAGGAATAGTGGAAGTTTAACCAATGAAATATGGTAAGTTTTTTAAGGTTGAGGTTGGTATATCATCATATTGAGTCAACTAGAGAGGGTTGGCCCCATTAAAGGCTACAAAATTTCTGGCCATTGTAGGAGGAATAAAATTGATAGGAGTAGGATTACTTGAACAAGATGCAAATAAATTTTCAAAATATATTATACAACAAGGTACAATTTATTTCAATCTATTTTTAAGTAGAAATGACAATTCTAAAAAATCAGCTTTCTTACCTTTTATAGTTGATCTCATTTGTCAGCTTGGCATACATAACCCTTAAAATCCTAAAACCATAAACCTATAGAGTTTCTAGGTGCCTTTGGAATGCATCTAAATCTTGTGAAACTTTGGCCAAGAATATCACCAATTTATTTATATTTTTCATGTCCTATTGGGCATGCCATAAACTATTATCGCATAGGTTTTACACTCATTCTTTGATGTAGAATATCTAGTTGTGCAATGCCTAATGATACAATGGGAAAACCTCCAAGCCGTGGGGATTTGAAAAATTTAGGTTAACCTCTAGAGAAGGTCAGCTTCCTTTCACTAAATCTGATGTAATTGATGAGCTACCAGTTCTATAGAAATTTTTCTCTTTCTAGTGTTCTTTCTCCTAAACTAAAATTTGACTGGGAAAAGGGTTAACAATGAAATTTTGTGAAACTAAAATGGTGATTACACCAAATATTTTAGTGGGTCTTAATGCTTGATTAATAAACACAATAGAACAAGAAATCAATTGAATTTTGTTTGAGCATAGACTCATGCAAATGAGAAATCAAAGGAAATATTTTCTATTCTCATAGAAGGGATAATATTTACTTATTTTCATCAAACAATATTTCATAAGGGTAAAATACCACAAAATAATTTCTTTGACAAAAATAAGCACTGTAATATCTAAAAATACTCAAATAAATCTACATACATTAGGATTTTTTAGACAAGAAAGGCAAATCTTCAATTTATTTTCATTTTCAAGGTTATAGCTTGTAAACAATACATTCAAAATGCAAAAAAATATCACTAACAAAAAAAAGATAGATTGGGCCATGGGGTCTACTAATATTTATACAAAAATATCTCATAAATGAGATACAATTATCAAAACTTGAACTCTCAACAGAGAGAACCATAAAGATATAGAACTCCATGCAAAAAGAAGCAAGGTCTTCTATTTCTAGTGTCTTTGATTTGTAGAACAGTTTGGAAAATAACATGCAAGAGCTAGGCATGATCTTTAGCTTAGAATGGCATGGATGGAACTAGAAGATCTCCATGAAACACTCCTTATCTATGCAGTTGAAAATAGATCCTTGTGCAAATGAGTGGTGCCCAAAATAAAACTTGACTTTCAAAAAGATAACTAAAGTCACCTTTAGAAAACCCTAACTTGAAAAACACAAGTGAGACTTTTACATATTTTTAAGTCATATCACTTTGTCAAAATGGACTTTGCAATTTTCAATACATGCTTTTACACTTTTGGCAATTATAACTTATCAAAATAGAAAGTGTAATTTGCAATTGGTTTTTATAACTTTTACTTTGCCAAAAAATATAAAGTTTAAAATGCATGTTTCCCTTTCTCAAAAAGAGTTATAAAAGATAGTTGTAATTTTACATTATAGAACTTATAATTTTTTTTCAAATGAAATTATAATTCATAAAAATGTTTAAATAGAAAGAGATTAATCAATATCAAAAATTTCCTCCGCTTTCTTGTCATTTTTGGCCTATAGTTTTTCAACATATGCATCAAATGCCTTGAAAATTTCCTATATTATTTCTTAATTTGGTCTATAGGAATAGAGGTGAGACACTGCACAATCTAATTTAATATCAAATAGTTCCTTCCTAAGAGTCGTAATTCCCTAAATTTCTAAAAAACCTATGGATAGAACTTAGAGTGAAGACTGTAGTCTTTGTTTGTTTTTTTGCAACCACTTCCTTGAACTTATTTTGAACTTCCTCTACCTAAAAGAGGATCCCTGCATCATCTGTTGGCTTTCATGACATTATATTCACCATTCCCTCAATGTCAATACAACATATCAATATCCTTGTCATGTACCACCTTGGCCTTGTGAGCAGATTCTATGAGTATCCTTATCCAAAACTGAGATTATCTATGTAATTTATCATGCTCAGCATTATTCTAAAGAATCTTCTCTGTAATGAGGGTATCCATATCATTGAGGTCACAACTGTTAACTTGGGATAATATAAATTCAAGGTTTGACTTTGTCCATATTTTTTTACTTGTTCCCTCAAAATATTCTTTCTCTCTTTGATTATTTCATACTGATCCATTATTGTGGCAAGAACCATATTACCCTTTGAAATAAGTTATTCTAGCCATTCTTTGGTTGCCCTTCCCATGTGAGCAATATCTTGAACTGAATCAGTTGTAGCTTGATCTATAATTTGATTGACTAGTTGCACTGATAGTGGATGCTATAATGATCCACTAGGCTCTAAGAATTGGTTTAATGTAGTTGTAAGCTGATCCATTTTGTTCTTCAATTCATCCTTGGTGGCCTTATCATGATCAATCCTTTAAAATAAGGAGTTGATTCTAGATTTGACATCATATTTAAACCCATCTCTTATCGACCATCCAAGGTGGATCTTGGAAATATGATAATCTCCCATGACAAGATTTTCCTTTGATTTATCTAGTGGGGGAACTACAATTTTAACATACATTTTCCCTTTGTCATCACTGAATATTATGGAAAAGGTATTAGGAGTAGGTTTGGACTTCTTCTTGACCTCTGACAGGCCAAAGTCCAGTGTGTTGGGGTTAATCATTTATTTTCTCTTCTTTCCCACTGATTGAGCTAACCAACTAGGGGTAGCATTTGGTTGCTTGGACAATGTCACTAGAGAATCAATACTTGATGTTGTTGCATTGGTAAGTATCATGAAAATTTTAGAATCTCAGGTAGATGTTACCATTGATTGCTCAAGAGATGCACATGAAATTTCACTCTCATCAACAGATTGTAAATCTATATTTACATCAAGAACTTGAGTCTCTCTAATCTCCATTGAAGGTGTTGTATAAATAATGTAAGTGGAAGAGGTGGGGGTAATGGAAATAGTATTGTCTATTGGGGGTGTGGAAGATGGAATAGACACAAGGATTGTGAATTTTGGAATAGGTGTGAGGGTAAAAGCTAAAGCATAGAATGAATCAATCAAATGTGTAGGACCACTTAGGGTTGATGATGTAATGAAAGTGAGTGGTGATGAAGGTGAAATAGTACTTACCCTAGGAGTTAGGATGGCCTACAGGACTAAATTTAGGATGACTGAGTCCACAACAATGTACTATTGGGTAGTGTTGGAAATCAATGGTGATGGAATGGAAGGAATTATGAATGGATTGGAAAAAGGTAGTGGAATGAAAGGGGAATGTGAAATTAGAGGAAGGGAAAGTGGATTTGAATCTTGAGAATCTACTAACAAAGGACTCTAAGTGTCTATTTGAATAGATTGTAGTGGTTATACTTAGATTATTGTGGTAGGCAAAGTGGTAGGGATGACAGGTGGAGTAGAAATTTTAGATGTAGGGGGAATGGAAACCTAAGGTGGAGGTTTTGTAGCTTCTAAAATAACATACACTAAGGAGGGAAAATAGTGGAAATTAGGGTTGTCACTATGATAGATATGGGAATTGAAGCTGCAAAATCTCCTATTGTTCTATCAAATAAATAAAAAGAATATGAATCTAACCACCTTACTGGTGGTAGGGGTTGAGTGATGATCTACGAATAATAAATCAAGTCCACACTAGACTCATCATCTACCAAGTCATTAGGGTTTGGTGCCAAATCATAATCCTTGATCTGTTGTAGGGTCATTATAGAATAATCCCTCATTTTGACCCTCTCCTCATCCTTACAGTCCTAATAATCTTTATAATATGGAACATGAGCAAATGTTTCAAGTGCCAGTATGTTGGTGATCTTCTCATAGACATTAAAAATTTGACTAGACTCTAAGGTCTTTAAATTCATTTGGAACATTTTAGCTTCAACACATTTCACCTTGAGGAGGGAGGGACATGTGTATCTACCAATAGAAATTGGGAAATGAATTCCCACCTTGTGCCTGCTAGAAAGGATTTTATGGGTCTATACAAGTTACTTGACCATCTCCATTAGTGACCATTTGTCACTAACATATCATGAAAGTATGTAGGGGTGGCCACAGAATTTAGCTACTTTGATATAAGAAAAGGTGGGGAAATAAATGAAATATGAGCCCCATTTGGAAATCTCTTCAACTACTGCTAGTGAGAATCTTGTTCCCCCTAGTTCCTTATCAAACATGATAATGATGCAATAGATGAAAACATCATTTAACCTCCTAAAATGTTGTTTTTTGGCCTCTAATGTGAGATTTGGATAGTAGTTATATACTTTGGTTATTTCTCCAAGGATTGTGTTGAGGCTTAGGAAAGATCTCCCTTTGGCTAAGATATACACCAAGTAAGAAGTCACATAAAATTTACCAGTTATTTACACCTCCATGAATTGCTTGTGGAGGGAATCACTTATAAGTTGAGCCTAGTGAATGTATTGGGAATTTTTTTAGATGACCCAAATGTATTTGTATATCCATCCTAGAAACTCTTGTCATTAGGACTACAATTGATTCTTTTCAAAAATATAATAATGTCCCCCACCTTATCAATAAAATCAACCCTATACAATGTCTTTAGTAATCTGGTGGAGGTGGCCTTGGGGGACTTAAGACATTATTTGTTTATCATCTTATGACACCCATCTCTTTTATCTTCAAATAATTATGCATATGTCTGTGGAGTTATATAAAGATAGCTCTCAAATTATAAGATTGCAAATACTAAATTAATGAAGTCAGGGCCTAGATTCAAAATATTTTCTCCTCATTCATTGAAGACTTATCTTATGTCAGGATCATAATGTTGCGATAGTGTGAGCACCAACTCAAGGATTTGGATTGATAGTAGAAAGGCTAAATCTTATGGTAATCCAAATTCATAAATACTATGGACCAAATCATTCTTAAACTCTACACCTATTCTAGTCCAAAAGTCTCCAAGGTCAATATGACTTAAATCAATATCTATTATTTCTATTCTATTGGACTCTAA
Source organism: Torreya grandis (assembly GCA_037957365.1). NCBI lineage: Eukaryota > Viridiplantae > Streptophyta > Pinopsida > Cupressales > Taxaceae > Torreya > Torreya grandis. Next base: position 1,578,834 of record JARHVA010002388.1, on the reverse strand, counting down.
ACTAAGAGTTACAAGGCATTTCATTTGAACTTTATCTCTTTTGGAGGCATGAAATCTAGAATTATTGCTTATGAGAAACCAATTATGAGATCTAATAGGGTTTGCATATATTCCAATCAAGTAGAGTCTCTAGTAGAGATGGGAGGTGTTATGTGTAGATAAAAGTTTTGGCAAAACTAGGAGGTGCTTGACATAGGTGAAAACTCTGTGGAGTTAGGAAGTGTTCAATGTAAGTTGGATCTCTAGTGGAATGGGTAGGTGCTTGAAGCAATATGGATCCCCATAGGAATGGGAAATGTTTAAATTAGGTCCACTGTTCATGAGGACTTGTAACTTTATTGAAATCTTAGGTGCTTGGGTTTATGGTAAAACCCAAAAAGATTTTAGGTGTTCAAGGCAAGTCCAATGTTTGTAGGGACCTTGGAGGTATATATAGGGAATATTCATTGATTTGAATGGGGATTATGCTTATGGAATATTCACTTGGCTCAATATAACCCTATATTTTAACTATGAAATTAGGAGGGAAAAACTCAAATCTTTTATGATGAATGCTTTGAGGAAAATCTAAGGCCTTCATGATGAAAATACTGAAAATGAAACCCTAAAAACCCTAAATCTTAGACTATAACTTTAAAAATAATGCCAACACCATGAAATGAAACTACTATCACCTAAACAACACAAAGAAACCCTAGAATATGATGCCCAAACAAACAATGAAAACCCTAATCAAAAAATTTGAAACTTTTCACAAAAAAGGGAAAGATCTTAAAAAATGATTCAAATTATAGGAATAGTGGCAGGAATTTTAAGAAAAATATCATGCAAGGATGAAAATGTTATGGATTTGAGATTTTTAGACATGGATTTGACTTGAAGGTACTTGTTTGAACTTGTCTCAAGGGTTTATCACATGACGAAGGTCATAAAATCTCAAATTTACACTTAGTAGATTAAATAAATGATAAAAAAAATCCCTAAATTACTCAGTTTATATAGGAAAACCTTGTAATTAATGCAGTCTAATGGTGGTTGGTGGTGGAGATAGGAGGTGCTTGAATCAAGTTCCATGTCCCTCAGGTTGGGGTGTTTTATTTGCTTGAATGGTAGAAGGCAGAACCCATGATGCATTTTTCAAGTTTTACAACTTGTAAATTGTAACTGGAGTTCCAAATCCTGTGGCTTGGGTGGTTGGCAGGAGGTAAACCCAAGATGCAATTTTCAATTTTAAAAATTGCACATTAAGTTTTGTATCCCATAGGAAGGGGTCATTTGGGTTTCATGAGATTAAGAGCTCAGCATGCAATTTGCAATTTTGTAGATTATAAATTATGTGTTGACTTCTAAATTCTTGTGATTAAAAGGTTCATGGGATCTAAAGCTTGGCATGTGTTTTGTAATTTTAGAAATTTCAAGTTGCATGTCGAGTTCCAAATTTTTCTAGTTAGAAAGGCTAGTTATTTTGTGAGATCTGAAACTCATGAATCAATATACAAATTTGTAAATTGCATCCAAAGGTTTTGGATTCTACAATGCAAAAGGAAAAAAATGGGTTTTTTGGTGGTTTCAAGTGATTTTCCAAAAAATGAATTGGGTCTCCTTAGGGTATCAAGTGTTATGATATTTGTGGGACAAAATTATCAATAGTGACTTCAATAGAAATGATTATAATTATCTATGGTGAAATGGGTGGCATTGACATGTATAAATGACCTTTATGTAAATATAAAAATTGATGAATGCAAATAGTGACTTGACCCTAGATATCGGTGACTTCACCATACACCTATTTCTATCTATTATATTTCATATAAAATTAGTGACTTCACTAGAAATGATGACTTTTCTTTATTTCAGAATCAGTGACTTCGCTCTGTGTAAACTAAAAAACTAAGAATTAAAAATGAAAAGTTGTTTGTTGGTTGGCTTTTTTTTAAAAAGACAAGATAACACCCTAATGTTTTGCATGAACGTAAGTGGAGAAAGAGATGTCTAAACACTTCTAAATTTTCATACACTTTCATTTTAGTGATTATAATTGACCTAACACAACTTGTCTTTTCTCATTTCAAGTTTTACAAGAACAAACAAGGCCAAAGGGTCAAAAATTCATTCACATATGATTTGGTGATTTTAAAATGAATAACTTTAAATTAGATCTCTTACAAGTGTTATCTTTTATTTATTCTTTGTTTTTTAGTTAGCTTCAAAGTGTTTAGATTAATTTATTTATATCAAAATGAACGTTATGTGTATGCTCTCCTCTAATCCCCTTTAAAGAACTCAGGTGATCAAAAGTGCCTTATTTATTGACTTGTTTATTTAGCCTAGAACAGAAGAAACATTTTATATGATCTCCATAAAATTTGAATGACTTGGGTGACCCAAACATGACATATAATTTTTTTTCAATTTGTATTTGTTTATTTTTATTCATTGGCTTGTGGGTGAGAGTTCATCGCCTCCTCACAAGTTTTTTAGGGTTGTGTTGACCTAGGATTTCATCTCTTAGCATCGTACCAACCCCATTCAATGGTGAGGTATATAAATTAGGCACATGATATTAATATTGAATAGTGGTTGAACAGTTAGCCTACTAATTCTAATGAAAATCTGAATTGATTCACACAAAACATCAAATTTCACTAAGTAGTACATGCTTGAGTACATTGTACAAAGGACTAAAACTTTGCATAGAAAGTTATCGAGTTTGAATCTAATTGATTTGATGTTCCCTTGTGTTAGCCACACATGGGACCATTTAAATAATTTTGAAACTTATAAATTTTAGTCAACCCCACTTTGCCATAAAATATCTTGCCAAATGTCAAGTGTTTCTCACTTTAAGTTCATGCCATGTACCAATGTTTGAGAGATAAAGATGGGATTAAAAATTATACCTACATTAACTCTTTAATTTTTGGATTAACACTTAATTAATTTTGAGCATTTGTAGATTGGTGGAAACTTTAGTAGAAGCTATGCATACCTTGTCAGTTTTAGGGATAGGATGCATACTTAGTGATTTTTCTATTTTATTTTATTAGTATGTGTGTTTGGGTCTAAAAATATTTGTTTTTAAAAATTAAAATGAGTCTAAACCTTCACATCTTACACACCACTTTGGACTAAGAGGTGTTAATCTGCCCATTTTCTTTCAAACATTTTCCTTGGATTTTCTCCAAGAAACCATCTTTTTTGTGTCACTTGTTCAATAGAGAATTGTTACATTGCCATTTTTATTCCAAACCCTTACCTTGTTTGAAACCAATTTACAAAACCATTCATACCTTTTGTTTTAAAATGCATGGTTACACTACCTATTTTAGTTTAGTTTATTTGCCTTTAGAAAATCAATGTCTTTTACATTAAATTTGAAATTCAATATTTCAATGTTCAGATCTTAATCTAATCAGGTCTATGCCAAAGCCTTGTCTAATTTGGTCTTAAGTGGTCTACCTTTACTTGGATTGGTTTCTCATTCAGTTTAAAGACCATCACCTAGACCTAAAAGTGTTTTATTATGTCAAGTTTTATTATTATGTGCCTTGTTTAGAGTTTGTTATGCTAAGTTCTAAAATGTCATAGTTCCATTTATCAAAAAATATTTTGTGAGCCAATTATAGAGTCTTTTATGAGCTAATTACCATGTCTCTCCAAGATAATTACCTTAACATTAGATTATTTTTTTTATCTATTTACCAAGTTTATCCAAGATAATTACCTTATATTTAGATTAATTTTACATTCTTATTTAGACCGACCTTTGTTTTTGATATTGATAATTTGAAAATAAGGGTGCAAGTCCCTATTACATAAATCCCCAAGGGAAGTAAAATAAGCCAGCGACCATGAATAGTGAAGTAAAAAAAACAAACAACATACTAACATAAAAGCATTAAAAGACCCAAAACCAAAAATAGTAGATGAACCTAGAACTATTTAAGTAGAGCATTCCAATCATCCTTGAGGAAGCCTAGGAGTTCCTCCTTACTAGCGGCCTTACCATCCTTGTCCACCTTCTCACCCTGAGCATCCTATAGGACAACCAATGAAGTAGGATCCCAATAAATCACTTTAGAGCACATGGTAGAAATAACCTTCATTTTGTCTCCAAAGAGAACAACCCACTTTTTACATCCTCCAAGTCCTTCTTGAGCTAAATACAATTAACATAAATATTTTCACTAGCATCTTCTTTCCTAGGGATTTCCAAGGACTTGGTGTCATCCTTTTTGGAGTCATAAAATGAGTTATTTAACTCCTCAAAATATCTATCACCCTCTTATTCCCCTAGTTTATTAGGATTTAATTTTACCTCCATGATCTCCACCTCATTCTCTAAATCTGAGGCTGAAGAATAGTCTACAATCTTCAACACTAGGGTTTTCCATCATCCAATCTATTTGAGCCCTAAATGCTTGGCTTCCTCCCAATACGCCCTTGGACCTTTTTACCCTTATCCTTCTCAACAAAATCATCCCCTTGCTCTTGAATCTTAGAGTGCCCCTTATCCACAACTGACTTTGCCTATTTCTCAACACCAAAAGACTTCTTGACTTTTTTATTGCTCAACTTCCTGGGTACATAGTGTTCACCATTATTTTATTTCCTCTTTTTGTTTCTCAAGTGTGAAGGTCTATTTTTCAATTCACATAAACCCTTAGCTACTACTTTTTTTATTGGCCAGGGGACCCATCACACCACCCATGGGGGTTGAAATAAAGGGGCCCTGTAGAAGAGGGTTATTCTTCTAGGAATCAAGTGGGATCTTAGGGACTTTATTCTTATGGGATTGGGATACATGAGAATTAATGATTGGATCCTTAGGGTTTTGGGAAGTACCAAAAGGGCCTAGGGAATCTTTCACAATAGGACTAATGGTCTTTCATCTATTGGGGCTGTCATACTTAATACTCAAAGGGATATTATCATCTAACTCATTGTCATTAGCCTCATCAACTAGAGAGGCTTTAATGGGATGAGGTGGACAAAGTTCTAGGGGGAAATGATATAGATGAAAATTAGGCCTTGTTTAAGTGGGATAACTACAACAGTAGGGTTACTTTCAAACACATTCTTATCAATCTTCACAAAAGAATCCAAAGATGGCAAGAGATAGAACAGGAAATTAATAAGCAACTTATGAAAAAAATGGTTCAATAAATCAAAATTATAGTGGTAGTAACACTTTAACTTGCCCTCCAAGGTAATGTATTTCATAATAAAAAAGTAAACCTCATCTTAAGGGTTGACGATGTTCTCCTTGTCAAAGCTGCCCTGTAGTTGAATCAATGACTCACCCTCTCTAAAAAATCTCTTCATACCTTTAGGGTCTTGGACTTTGGTTTGTTTATCCATCCTTTTCCCTTCACATCTCAACCTCGTAGCCTTAGCTATAGTATCTTTGCTCACTTAAAACTAAATTCTACCAACCTACAATTTATGATCCTCATCCCAAGACATAATAAATTGAATATATAGCTTTTCATCAAAGCCATTGAGGCATTCCAAGAGTAGAGTGATACCTCCCTCATAAAAAATACTACACAACATGCTATCAACCTTAGATTCTTCATAGGATAAGTTTTCAGTTCAAACATTATCACCATCCATAGTTAAATTCTTCTTAATTTTGAGGAAAATATCACATAAAGTAGACCCCAACACCCAGGGATAATGTGACTTAATACAAAATTGTCTATAAATGATGATGTGGTTGTCATCATTAATCTAGCTTTTGATGTCGCTTGAATACCCAATCTCATACTTTAAATAATTCACACTAATCAAGTAATAATTGAAAGCATAGTGAAGCTTGTGCAGGCTATCGATTGTAAAATGCACCACCATAATTTAATACATCCTCATGGGACAACTAAGCACTTGCCTCCAACTTTTGTTGATGTGGTAGTTCCTATCACCTAAATTGTAATCATAGGTCATCTTAGCCATATTTATGACAACCTCTTTTCACCCCTTCTAATGGAAAATGTCAATCAAGGATCCACCAATTACAATATATATGCAAATATATTATAAATGATATTTCTCTAAGAGGGTCATTATGATGAATAAGGTTGGGCCTTCATTTGAAGGCAATCTCTAACATTTATAGGTAGATTATTAAGATTCCTCCATCACTTTATAGGGAAGATATTGATACCCATATTGGCCATAGCATATGTTACTTGGTTTCCCTCCTTGTAGATATGCTTAACCTCAAATCCCTCAAAGCTAAAAAGGATTTTCTTTATATCCTATATGATGTCAAAAATATGCTAGCCCATCTTATTTTTCATCTTAAAATCATCAATGATAATCTTGGAATCACCTTTGATTAGGAGGTTTTTAAGTCCAATATCAAGATCCACCTTAAGACCCCAGAAGAGGACCATAGCTTCAACAACATTATTGGAATTTTCCCCCAGTCCTCTAGCATAGGCAACTACAAGATCCCCCTTATCATATCTCAGGACTCCACCCACATTTACCTAACTTGGGTTACCTTTGGAAGCCCCATCAAAATTTAGATTCATCCAACTATCAGCAAGGGGAACCCACTTGGTAGTAGCACGAGCAATCCTCTTAGAGTTATTAGTTTTGCAAATGTGATTCAGGACACTCCACTAATTGATAATACTTGCTTCAATTTTATTGGGAGGAAATTTAGCTACTTTCAAATTGATATTAGAGATAATTTCCTAAATTAGTTTAACATCATACAAAATACCTCCTTGAGAGGTTTTGCTTTATCTCTAAATAACCTATTGTTTCGTTCCTTCTAGAGTCTCTAGGCCAAGATAGGGGGAATTGAGCCCATATTTATTTGCATATATGATGAATAAAGGGGGCAAACCAACACCTTATGACAGCTGAGAGATTATGATTCATGCTCTAGGAGACTCTAAGATTCTACATAGAAATGCTCCAAACCTCCCATGAGAACTCACAATGCAATAAAAGGTGAGTAGCTAATTCTTCCTCCTTCATGTAGAGTACACAATGGTTAGGGATTTAGAATCCTCTAATGTGGATATTATCCATAGCGAGGATCTTATCATGTGTGGCAAGCCACCAGAAATGATTGATCTTAGGAATAAGGTTGTGATTATAAACCCTTTTCCATAAGTTAGAATCCTCATTAGACTCTATGAGTAGATTGTAAGAAGATCTAATTGTAAAAACTCCAATTTTGTCTTTTTCCCACAACAATTTATCCTTCGATGGGAATATATGAATTTTGCATCCTCAGAGAGAGATCTATAACTCAGAAATTTGAAGAAGGTCATTATGGTCCTGACAACAGTTTGATAGTTATTTCCATCCACCATTTCTAGGAAGAAGATAATCAATAGCCAACCTCCCAAAGTAAGCGATGGCCCTTTCAGCAAGTCTTTGGAGGTTTTGGATTTTATAGAGAGGGGTGCCCTTTAACCAACTATATTTTGAGAATTTGATGGATCTACCATCCCCCAACTTCCACTTAATACCCTATAGCAGTAAGGTTTTGCTTTTTAACACATTATTCCAAATCACCAAACCTCTATGGATACCAATAGTGTGAAGGAAATCATCAGGCTTATTATTTGAGAGGTAATTTTCTCTCATGATACTACCCCAATCCTTTCTACTACTCAATAAATTCCACCCAATCTTAGCCAAGAGGGCTTTGTTGATCAGGTGTATTTTTCTAATCCTAAGACCTCCTTGAAATTTAGGTTTATATACTTTTTCCCAACTAACCAAGGTAATCCTCTTTTTCTCTTCCACCCCTATCCATAATAAATTCCTCTGAATTCTCTCAAACTTCTCTGCAATATATTTGGGGATTTTGAAGAGGGAAAGGAAATAAATGGGAATTCCCTGAAGGGAGGCCTTCAAAAGTTGGTATTTTCCATCTTGACTTAACAACTTACCCTTCCACCCAACCAAATTCTTCTAAATTCTTTCAAGAATTTAATTTTAATATATGGGAGGAACATCTTTAATAGCTAAGGGCATGTCAAAGTAAGTACCTAGAAACTCACCACTTGAACAACCAAGAATCCCCATGGATTTATGTTGAAGGTCCATAGGAGTGTTGAAAAAGTAAACCAAGCTCTTATCATAGTTGATACCTTATCTAGATGCATCCTCATAGTCCTTGATCACTTTCTTCCATTTTCTAACTTCCACCACTGAGGTAGCTCCAAAGAGGCTAGTGTCATCCACAAGCTGTTGAATGGTAGCTAGATCAATTGTTGATGTAGGTTTAATACCTTTAATCTCCTAAGATATTAGCAGCTTTATAAAACTCCTTCTTAGAACCTCGGCCATAAGAATGAAGAGGTATGAGGATAAGGGGTCACCTTGCTTAAGACCCCTACTAGCATTGAAAAAACCCTAGAAACCCCATTGACCAGGACAAAGTACTTGACAGTGGTGACACAGGTTTTGATGAGTTACATTGTTCTATCTTGGAACCCCATTTTATCAAATAATTTGAATAGAAAACCCTAATACACTCTGTCATAAGCCTTAAACTGACCTTTATTTCTAGGTTTAGCTTCATGACTTTTAATTGAAGGACTAGCTTTATTTTTTGCACTAATTATTATAATTGCCTTTGGACTAATCATTATTTTTTTGACCTAGTTTAGAAGTCTAGCTCTGTGTTATCTGACTAAAAACCTATCACCTTTCTATATTTTTGTTTGACCTAGTTCATGATTGTTATACCTTATCTAGACACCTTTGCCAATGATTATAACTGCCGTTGGGCAAACTATTACCTTTATTAGACCGATTTCATGTTTCATTCTACCTTTGACTTAGAATTTTATTAGTTTTTTTGCCTTTGAGCCTCTTTTATAGTGCTAAAGGTTATTTTCCTCAAAAAACCTCAATTGTTTGCCCCATTTTAGACATTTTTTTAGATACCTAGTCATAGATCCAAACATGCATTGTTATACACGTAGTGGGACTATGTACAATATACACTATGATAACTTTTTTAATAGTGACCCCTTTATTCAATAACTTTATGGTGATGATATAAATTATGAGATGGATCCATGTCCCTCTTATAATATTCCATATATAGAACAAGGCCCACTAGCACAGTACTTGGTGAATACACCTTCCTATCTAGGCTAAGAACAAGATCAAATAATTCAAAATCTTGCTCAAATGACACCTCTTATTGAACAAAGACAACAAAAACCATACTATGTAATAACATCGAAAAGTTATGGCCTGTATGTGTTTGATTGCCATTTGCTAAAAAAAGATGAAATTCTAGTCACAATAGAAGTAGAAGCCAAAGTCCCACCAAACTTCCCACATGAAAGTCTATCTAGTTTGATTAGAACACCCAGTAATGTGCCTCATAACTAAAAATTTAAATATGCATCAACTAGTTACAATAAATATTTAATACAAATACCTCAAAAGAGATAAAGTGCACTTGTAAAAGGAAAAGGTCACATGAATGATCAATTAGAATAGGTACAACAAGCATACCAAAATTACCTTAACCTAGCTCAGAACTTCAATGCCATGGTTGTTTCAAACATGCCACTTATAGAGCTATCTCCTTCAATAGGGACACAAATGGATTAGGATATGTAAATCAAAACATAAACCCCTTTAGCCAAATCACACTGGTATGAAACATGTATAATCTCCTAATTATGATAGAAAAAATTGCATCTCCTACAAAGGACCTCACATAAAACGTAGTGGATAGCATGCAAGTGCATTCCAAAGTGAACCAAGTTTGGTCTAGTGTACTTCCAAGAAACACACAACATATTCCTCCAACCAATGCCTCAATTATTTTGAAACAATAGGGGGAATGTAAGCTTGGTTCCCAAATGCAACAAGCAAATTCCACTCCTCAACTAACTACTTCCTCAAGTGTACAATAGCGACAACTGGCCAAAAATAATAGACCAACATACCGCCTCAATAAGTGAAGAACACTACACCACCTCAATAGGTGGAAAATAATGTTCCACCACAACAAGCATAAACCAATATACCACAAACATTTCTTAATCTATAATGTGATTCTATTGGTCAATAAAATGTGCTAGTTGGTCAAGAACAACAAATACCAAACCCTCTAAAAGTGCCCAATCAACAATAGGAGGTTAACCAACAATAAGGTTCCAATGTACATTAGATACCAAGTGTTAGGCAATAGTTTCCTTTCACGTAATGGGTATCTCACACATAACAAGGATATAACTTACAACACCTTCAACATCTGGGCTTTAGCTAGTAATGGGTTCCCTTTATAAATAAGGGTTCAATGAGTAGACAACAAGTTCTCACCCATACCCAATAATACTAGCATATTGTACCTATCCAAATGCCATTACCATAGATGAAATTCACTAACCAAAGCCATGTTCCCAACCTTAGCTATAATGTTTACCAGCAAAAGTGTATTATTTATCAACAATATAATCATAATGCATGGATATATATACCCAGTTATTTGACCAATCTAATAAACATTCCATAATATGTCATTCCTTCATACCCAAATCAAGCTAACCCACCTTTGCTTGCATAATCTCAAGGGAAATATGCCATGCCATCTAGATTCCTTGCCCATGATTTTTAGTAAATGAAGGATGTAATTAAAGCCATTCAAACTGGGAAGCAAATAAAGAATTTTAAACTAGATGAAATATGCTCTTGTCCATTTAATATGGATTACTTTCAAATACCATTTACTTCAAGTTATGAGCCACCCATTTGATAAATACAAAGGCAAAGGTGACCCCAAAGGGCATTCAAAGAATTATTTGTTTCTTTCCAACCAGTGGTCTATAGTGACATATATTTTCTTCTCCTCTTTCCAAGAAGTCTAGCGAGACAAGCCTTGGAATGGATTCTAAAATTACCAAAGAATTATGTACCAAACTTTTATGACCTTTCTAATAAGTTTGTACAACATTTCTCATATAATCTCAAACATGATATTACAATTATAGATTTGGGACTGGAGAAATAGATAAATAGTGGAGAGCACTTGTGATCCAATTCACTCATAATTTGTTAGACAAGAGATTGGCCATGATATTTAGCAAGAACGTACACAATGAGATATCTTATCATCTTGAGCTACAATGTGCTCACATTTTTAAAGAGGTTATTGATAAAGGGATACTTATTAAAAATTCCCCTGTCAACAAAAGGATTATCAATATATCTTCAAGGATAATAACATAACTAGAACCAGAACCCTATCCAAATACTAGATTCACTACCAACTCAATCCAATACTAATGAAAGATCAAAGTCCTATAACTTCAACAATAATGTTGTTGGTAATGCGGTCACTGAATTGTGACATGTTTAAATGGCACAAATATTGACTATTAATTTACCTATGTTCATTCAACAACCACCTCCTCCATTCATTCAACTAAGACCTCCACAAAATTAGCCATAAAATCAAACCCAATTGAAAGCATCTCCTTTAAGGAGAAGAATGTCCATTGCCAGAGAATTCAGTAACCTCAAAGATCCTTTTAAGTTTATGTTACATAAGCTATTTTAGGCAAATGTTATTAGCTAGCCTATGCCAAAGCCATTTCCTGAAAGAATTCCTTTTCTTGACTTGTACAAAGAACACAAATTTTTTGATTACCATCATCTTGACATTTTATACACCAATGTATATAATTAAGGCATTTGATTGAGAACATGATTGAGAATGGAGAGATACAATGAGATGACCATGCTCCTATGACTAATCATAACTTAGGAATCTACTAAAATACATTTACTCAACATAACAACAACCAACAATAATAGTAACAATAATGGCAAAGGACATGACCACAACAATATCAACAATAATAATAAGACCAATAACAATAACATCAAAATAGTTAGTTCCAAGATCAAATTGATCACTCTAAATAAGGACGCCATCATGCTAATGCGTATACTTATAACAATGTTTTAGGACATAAAAATGGACAGTCATGTTTTAACCATTACAATTAACCCCTGACCAAATACCAATAGACTGAGACCTTTACCTAACAATGCCTATCATCCAAAAAATGCCTACCAACCTCCTTATGTCGGTAATCATTCTTCAGACCATATTAGTATCCAAGCTCAACACCACCCAAGAATTACCATTCTAGGCCCTATTACCACTTCATCCAAATACCAAGGCCCTATACCTGATTGATATTATGCAATCACAAATCGATGAGCCAAGATTAATATCAAAGGACCAAAACTAAATTCTATGAATGAGCCCATTCAGACCTCCATGCCTATAAAAACAAGTCAATTTCTAAAATTGAAGGGAAGACCTATGACATTATGGAGCAGATATAGAAAACACCTGCATAAATATCCATCATGGATTTGTTGCACACATATAACATCCAAAAGATCAGATTAAACAAGTACCTAAGCCAATCCCTTGTACCTAATGATATCAAATGTAATAAATTTCAAGCCATGGTAAGACATTTGGCCCCTAGCCAATGCCTTACATTTTATAAAATCAACATGTCATCCTTGGGCCCATTGTGTAATAAACCCTATACATCGAGGTTGGTATAACTAAACATACGATTAAATGTGTCCTTATAAACAATGGTTAGGGACTAAACATTGTGTCTCTGAATTTAGTAAAGCATTTAAGATATATAGTAGTTGATCTTCAATCAGATACCATTTTTATCAAGGCATATGATAATGAGAAGCAATAATCATAAGGTACCATCAGTTTTCCAGTGGTCATTGGGCCTTTGACCCATGACACTCTCTACCATGTTCTCGACCCAAAATTATCATACAACTTGCTCTTGATCAACCTTAGATTCATGAAATCAAGGCCATACCTTCCACACTACATCAATGTATTAAATTTCCCGATTCAGGGATGGAAGTAACCATACCAGTTGATCTTTTGCCTTACCAATATTACAAACATCTCGAGGTAGAGTATAAAATCTACAATTATCATTTTGGTCTGAATCTTATGCCTAAAATTGATGGAGGAAAATTTGATAAATCCAAAACCATTGAATCAGGACTTGAATCCAATTACATTAACCTTGGCAGCCTTGATTCAACCTCATATGCACCTCCACAAAATATATCCAACCATTGTTACATATTGACAAAGGTATAAGAGAATACAGTACTCATGCCTCCTTCCACATTGTCAAATTTCCATAGAATCAACAAGCCTATGGGAAACCCAAAGCTAAGACTACACACATGGAGTGGTATGCTAAGGTCAAATATCATCTTAATAAACCCATTATTTTCAAACTAGCGTCTAGCCTAGAACATGACCCTTTAGTCAAATATGATTCATGGCTTTATACTAATGATTTAGCTATTTTTTACCAAAGCTCAAAGTATCCTATCCTTAACTAGATTATGGGTAATCAATCTTATGAAGGAAGAGGCCTGGGTATATATCAACAAGGAACAATCAAGTTAATTTCAAGGACCAAGTGCAAAGGAACCCATGGTATTGGATTTAAACCACCTAGGGGTGATACCATATACCTTATTCAAGTTCTAACACCATCGACTAACAAAGATGATGTCGATAACGATGCAGGGTCTGATTATAGTATCTGTGATGACCTTTCCAAAATGAATTTCTTTAACCCTTATGTCATTTGTACCGTTAATCTTATTTATCACCCTTTACCACCTACCCCTTATCACCTACAATTGATAGATTGAGACCAACAAGAGTTGAAAATACCACTTGATGAGTTTGAGAATGATGAGGCCATCTATGACTTTCTGGGTTTGAGGGATCATATTCCTCTAAAAGATCATAAACAATATTTTTATATCAAATTGGATTTTAATGCCTATTTCATAGGACAAGTGAACTTCGTTGGCCAAAAGTTAAAATAAAATCAAACATTGAGGTCTAAAAGTGAAAACCTCTTTGTGGCACTTTCAGACCAGGTTAAAGTAAATAAAAAGGTAAGTCTCTAGTGAAATCCTATTTTCGGCACCATTAGACAAGGATGTTCACCCCTCTTTGCATGAAGTGCAGGATACCACTAGTCCATGACTTATTTAAGTCTCTGAAATTAATATCAAAAAGTAGGAAATTTTTTAGAAGATTGTACAAGAGTGTCCAAAGGTATTTGTTACATGGACTTTACCACCATTGGGTGATTCTAATTCATCCTACTTGGAAAAATTAAATGAACCAGTCTAGCTAGAAGACTTTAACATTACCAACTAGTTTACCTCTTTGATGACTCTTTTAGAAGATGGTTCTTCACTCCTTGTGGAGGACGCTTCTGAGGTCATCATCGGGACTCTAGAGGACCCAAAAAGGATTAAACTGGGCACATTGCTCACTGAGGAGGAACATGAAGTCTTTACAGTTCTTCTAAAGGAGTTTGTTGATATATTTGCATGAGCCTATTTAGATATGCCAGGTTAGGATGCTACCTTGGTTTTAGACCATCTTCTTGTACATCCTGATGTCAAACTAATTAAGCAAAAGCTGCAAAAAATGAATCCTCTTATTATTGTATTAGTCATGAAAGAGTTGGAGAAACTCTTAGATGTGAGATGCATTCGATCGATTGTTTACTCATAATGGATTTCTAACATTGTGTTAAGCAAGAAGACAGAGGGTATCAAACTATGTACTAATTTATGAGATATTAACAAAGACTACCCAAAAGATGGTGTTCCTCTACCAAACATTGACATGATTGTTGACTCCACAACTAAATATGAAATATTTTTTCTTATAGATAATTTTTCAAAATATAACCAAATAAAAATTGCATTAGAGAACCAACACAACACAACATTCACCACTCTGTGAGGAACATTTTGTTATCCATTTGGACTCAAAAATACATAAGCCCTATACCAAAAAAATTAAAAATTAAAAAAATTGGCATGTTGACTAATCGTTCTCATTCCAAACCAGATTTCAGAAAATCAGGCGCAAAGTCTATCGTGATATAGTAAGGATAGCCACGTGTTGAGCGACGACGATAATGAAAAACAATGACTTCGACTCTTAACGCTCCCACTTACCAATTCAACAAGAGATCGTTGAACTTGAACCAGTCATTTGAGTTCTACGTGAAATTATGCTGTCAAAACTCTGCCCTCTAAAATTCTGCTATATCATTTACAGAGTTGAATTCACAACAAACCTCAAAATAGATATGGTTATATCCATAGAAATAGAAGCAATGCGGTCAGTCTTAAATCATCAACACCTGCCTGTGTTCATATAGTGATCAAGGGAGTGAATATTGAAATAGAGGGATGGGGAGGTTGGCGATATAGCTGTGCTTATACTATTCCTTTTTATACTGGAAACCTCCAACGCAGAGAGGCCATTGAAGGGAGACCTAGCAATGTTTGAGTCACTGCCGAAAGGGCCGGTGGAAGGGTCGTGTCCGAGTGGATGCAGGAACTACGGATATTCGACTGACAGTATGTATAGGCATTTAATGCATGCAAAATTGTTACAGAAATACTAGCTTCCATTGATGTTCCATCAAAGCTATGGAATTCAAGACATGCTAAGAAATTCTCTCTCTATGGTTTCCGTCTTCCCAGTATTCACTAAATACAAAATTAATACAAATGATCGAGGACTGTAAAAAATAAATAAAATACATAAAAGTATCCATAAAAGTTTGTCTATAATTTATAGATATCAAAAATAAAATTTCAAATTGATTATGTTTCAGGTATGTTAACATGATTTTTATGAATAGTTATTATGTTCATGATTAAGTTAATTATATATGGATAATAAGTGTGAGAAAATGGTGATTTAAAATGTATAATATATTTTAAAGATTTTTAAAATGAGAAATAAATTAAAGGGTGAAAATTTAAAAGTCGTAGATTATATTTATTGTTCCTTCATTTGCAAACAAAATTTAAGGTGCTTTTGATTTAAAATATTACAGATATTCAAAGATGGTTCTTTGCTATTTATTGTGCTTGTGATTTAAAATATTATAGTTATTCAAAAATGGTTCTTTGCTATTTATTTTTTTAATTGTATTATGTATGTATGGATAAATAGTAAAATTTAGTATTATTAGATTGTTATGAAAGTTTTTGAATCTTGAAATGTTCATTATGTTCCCCATGTAATCATCCATCTCTGTTAGTTGCTTATTTTATTTAGTGATATAAATTTATATATAATCGTAATTTGTATTAGGGACATTCGTACAGTCATGACACATTTATTTAGGTTTATTTTAAATTTGGGTACAAAAATCCTACCTTTTTGCCCTTCTCATTCAACCATTGGAAGTCAATAATGTACACCATTTTTGTCAACATTTGAATTCATGCACCTATAAATAGATAATACTTAGCACATTAAGAAAATATAAGATATATGCATGAAATATTATATTCTTCTAAACTCATCTATTATTTATTACATTTGTGCGTTCTGAGAAATTATAAGAGTTAGAATTAACTAATCTGAGATGCATAAGCACTTTAGAGATGGTTATATATATTTTCACTACATCACAACATGTTCACAAGCCATTTTTGCACCGATTGTAAATCATTTGTTTCAAAAAAATTAATTAATAAATTCATTTCTTTGTTGCAAAATAAGTCCTTTATGAACCTCATTTATTTATTTCCAAGAAATAAATTATTTGCGAAGCCTATCTCTTATTTGTAAAACTCCTCCATTTTATGATCATAATTTGCACCACGAAAAACTCTATATTGTGAAGCTCCCTATTTTGCATTGCTAGCTAACAATAACGCTCTCTTCATTCGTAATGGGAAAGCTGCTAATATGACTCAAGGTGTTCACCTTGTGGCGTTAGGGGATATGCCCTCATGGGGTGTAGGGTGATTTCTCAAGGGCCAAATTTTGATTAAAAATTTTAGCATTTTAAAATGTAGGTACTAGAATGTAAAAAGTCACACACGAAATTACAATTATACCAACTTTTATAATTATTCTCTAAGTTTCATTGATATATAATATATATACATACATATGCATTAGAAGAAGGTGAATATTTAATCATTTTTTTGAGTGTATTTCATATATATAACATTTAAATTAATAATTTAAAAAAAATCATTTTTATCATTATTTTGATTTTGATTTCATGTGCATATAAAATATATGTAAATGCTTATTAAGAGTGTTTTCCTACACATACTTTTTAGAACTTAGATTATTAGTATCAAATCAAATACTTTTTATTAAAAGTGAATACTTATGTTCGTGTATATTCTTTTGAGTGAAGTTAAATTATTTGAAGCTTAACATCAAACCATGAGATCCCTTAGACAATATACCGTGTCATTTCAAGAAAGTTCATGTGGTGAAAGACAATGAAACACAAGATAAAATCAAAGAAGAACGATGATCTCATTATGACAACACATCAAAATAAAACTGGGTTTATGTAAAACTTGTTTATTAAAATCCTTGATCACGTGTTTTCATCAGATCATTCATCACGTATATATTTTGGTGGTTTATTCTCCGAGTTTGAAGAAAATTTAGTTGATAGTATGTTTAAGCGTAAAATGAATGCAAAATCAAGATTACACTTTTATAAGTATTTTTATTTATCAATAATAATCTCTAATAGTAAGACTAGGTAGAAGAAGATGCTGTGCCAACATAGGAGAAGTTAATTAAATACTTTCATGAAGATGTCTATGATGAATACTACATTTAGTAGAAAACATTGCACCAAAGCAATAACCCATTAATCACGGTCTACATCAATTCCTTCCAAAGACATATATGCGAGTTTGAGATAATTTGAATTTGAATTAGAGAAGCATAGTTTGATCAAGTACCATTCATTCAGTCTAAAAAGACGTTGGCATAGATCAAGATGTAAGGTGAAGCTTATCTCTACCATTCCCTTTTATATCGGAAACCTCCAACGCAGAGAGGCCTAGCAATGTTTGAGTGAATGCAGGAACTACGGATCTTCGTGCCCAAACGCAGCCGATCCCAGATGAATCACAAATTTGCTAAGAAATAGTAGCTTCCATTCGTGTTCTAACAAGCTGCGAAATTCAAGACATGGCTAAGACATTCTCTCTCGATGGTTTGTCTTACCAATATTCACTAAATACAACAATACAAATTATCAATCTTTGAGTTATTTGATCATTACTTAACGCTTTGATTATAACTAGAAAATAAGCAAGAAAAATAAAATACAGAAAAATATTTGTATTTATGCTCCTCATCTAAGTCAATTATTTTGTATTATTATTTGCGTTAACATAATTTTTTTAATAATTTTATTTATATTCTATACATATAATAGATATAAATTTAAAACTGATTAGTTTATAATTTTAATGTTGTTTCCTTTTTTCGTTAGCTTATCAATATGAACGAATTTTTAAAAAAATTAAGTAGAATATAATTTTGTTTAAGATTTCTTGTCTTAAGGCATTTCAAAATAATCTTCATGAATAATTATTATGTTAATGATTGCATTAAATTTATGTTAGTAACAAGTTTGAGTAAAAGGTGATCTATAATATATTATATGCTTCGAAATATTTTTTAAAAGAGATAGATTAAATAGTTAAAATTTTAAAATGGTGGATTGCATTTATTTTTCCTCTACTCACTAACAAATACTTAAGGCGCTTGTATTAAGTAATGTAGAAACTCAAACACCATCCCTTCGTATTTATTTTGTAAATTATCTTATATGTTTTAGACACATTTATTAAAAAAAATGAGGCTTGAAACCATCGATATGCTTCTCCATGCAATCCTCCATCTTTATCTCTTACTTATTCTATTTAGTGATATGAAATTTTTTTATAGTCCTAATCCCTGTCAGCGCTATCCGTATAGTCGTGACATATTTTATTATAAAACCACTTTAAATTTGGGTGAACCAATCCTACCCTTCCACTTTTTCTACCCATAGCCATTGGAAGCTAGTCATGTGCACTAATTTCATCAACATTTAAATTCATACACTTATAAATAGATAATACCTTACACATTAAGCATATATATGATTTATACATGAAAAATTGTATTATTATATACTCATCTATTATTTATTTTGTATATATATTTTGTGAAACCATAAAAATTAATATTAATTGATTTGAGATGCTTATATAATTTAAAGATAAATACTTAAATTTTTATTATATTGCGAAACATTCAAATACTTAGATACTTAAATTTTCATTATATTATGAAACATTCACTAACTTTTTTTTCACTTATTACACAATCATTTTTATTTTTTTTAAACATTTTGAAAAATTCATTTATTTTTTTAAAAGTAAGTCTACCTTTATGAACTTCATTTATTTATTTCCCATAAATTCATTATTTGCAAAGTTTATCTCTTGTTTTAAAAAATCCTCGCACATCGCACCATGAAAAAATCTCTATTGTGAAGTTCCCTATTGCGTACCGCTAATTAATATCACTACTCTCTTAGCTATTAATGGGAAACCCCTGAATATTATTCAATGGGTTCCCCTTTTGGGGTTAGAGGATATTCCCTCATGAGGTATTGGGTGATTCCTTCGGATCAAAATTTTTAATAAAAAATTTGCATCGTTCAATGCAATTTTTAGAAGGTGAAAAAACACACATGGAATTACAACTATGTTCACTTCTATAATTATTTTGTAGGCCCCACACATGCACATGCATTAGATAGAAGAAGGTAAATGTTATTTCATGTCTTTTGAGTGTGTTCTTTATATATAGTATTTAAATTATTTTTTTTATTATATATATATATATATATATATATTTTTAGAATATTATTTTTATTGATTTTTTATATGTATAAGTACATAGAAATCCTCAAATTGAGAGTTTTGTCCCACAAATACCTCCTAAGACTTGGAGTATTAGCATTAAATTTATGTTCATCGTGTTTATGTATGTTCCTTTGAATACCTCAAAATATTAAAGTTCAACATCAAACCATGAGTTACCTCAAACTATATACCATCTCATTTTTAATAACATTTATATGCTAAGAGACAATGAAACACAAAATAAATTTTAAAAAAGGATTGATGTTTTCATTATAATAACACTTAAAAGAGAAAAAACCATTTATATACATCTAATTTTATAAAATTCTTATATATGGTTCCATCAACTCATTTATTAGGTAGATATTTTGTTGGTTAATCCCCTTAATTTTGAATAAAATTTAAATGTTCTTTTATTTGAAGGTAAAATGAATACAAATCATTTTTGATAAATGAATAAATTAGTTAAAGGTAAATTGTTATTGATGAAAAAAAATAAAATTATACTTTTATAAGTATTTTAACCCATCAATAAGTGGTGGCAAACCCAAACTCTGTATGAGAAAAAATAAATAGAAAAAGATTCTAGGCGAACATAGAATAATTTTGTTAAAGCCTTCATGGATGGATACTTTCTTTAAATATTTATGATGTGAATTAAATTTAGTTGAAACAATTTCACCAAGGAAATTAGCTATTAGTTATGGCCTAAAACAATTCCTTTCAAGAGATATATGTGAGTTTGAACTAGTTTGAAATAGAGAAGCATAGAATTTTTAAGTATCACAATGGTTTAAGATCATTCATTCAGTGCAAAATAAGTTGAAAAAGATCAAGAGGTTAGGTGAAGCATATCTGTACATATAAATCATGGATGAAAATTCAAATATGAAGGGAAAGAGGGACATATATTATGAACCAAATAAGACACTTTCATATAAGAATATATTTTTCAATATAATTACACAGTGTGACAAACACAAAACTAATAGCCATTTAAAAGTAAAATTTTAAATGATGTAAAAATATTTTACTTATGCATAAAACAAAAAAGGATATTGAATTTAAGTCCTCTAATAAAATAATTAATTACTATCCCAATATTATGTTTTGGGAAGATGTAGGGTGATAGGGGATAAAAGAGGGTTTAAAGCAACACTTTCTTTCTTAAAATAATAATAATTGAATTTGGAGAGAATGTTAAAAACACTTTCAAATAAAATTGATAATGACATATGAATATAAATTGTGATATTTTAAATGTAGTTTTTAAATATATAATTTTTTTCAATATTCAGATGATAAAAGTGTACGAAATAGATGCATTTATGACAATAAGTTGGTCATTTTTTATGAAAAAATAAGGAGATCTATATGCACGAACATATTTTTTTGAAGTAAATGAATAAATTTTTATATGAAATTTCATATATAGATACGTGAAATGTTGAATATTGTTAAAAATATTTTTTATTAGTTTGATATGTATATATAATGTGTGTGTGTGTGTGTGTGTGTGTGTGTGTACTCACACACATATATACATACATATAGATATGCATATAATAAATAATTTTACAAGTCAAGACAGTTGAAAAATTGAAACTACAAGTGTATGAACATAATTTTTTGACCTTAATTTCATGATTTTTTTTATTTTTAAAGCATAGTTGACAATGTGTAGATTGTTTTTAGATATAAGTTTTATAAACATTTGATTAATATTTAAAAAATTATAAAAGTATTTATAATGATATTTATATAGTCCATAATAATACATGTTGTGTATAAATTAAGTAATAACTACAAATAATAGTTTAAGATTGAAAAAAAAATTAAAATATATATATGTATATATATATATATATATGTATATGTATATGTATATGTATATGTATATGTATATGTATATGTATATATGTGTGTGTGTGTGTGTGTGTGTGTGTGTGTGTATATATGTGTATATATGTATATGTATGTATATATATATATGTATGTATATATATATGTATGTATATATATATATATGTATGTATATATATATATATATGTATATATATATATATATATATATATATATATGTGTGTGTGTGTGTGTGTGTGTGTGTGTGAGTGATCAGATGGGTTTCAAAAGATAGAAAAGACACAATTTTTTTAACAAAATCAAATGGGCTATTAATTCATGATAGGGTTTGGACTCGGTCTAAAACCAAACCAAATTTGGAGGGAAAGGGGCATTTTTTTTAAAAAAAATGGAAAGGGGTGTATTCCCTTTTGGAATCAACTATCCCAACTATTAATGTTCTACTTATTTGATCCATGAACCACAAAGGGAATGCATGCTTTTCAGAAGCACACACACCCTTTGTGATTCATAGATTTCTCTTCATTCCCACAATATTTTCTTATTCATTTTTATTTTTACAAACTTCAAATTAGTATTTATTTTTATAACTATGTAAAATATACAAATTATACATTCACTTTGTCTCAATCACTACAAATTCTTCAAATTTTATTCTAAAATTGACTTATTTCAATAAAGATAAGTAATGGGGTTGGGAAGTCATCATAAGAGACCAATTAAAGAGCTAAAAAATGAGGAAATTGGAGAGAAGAGATAAAAAGAAAGAAAAAGATAAGCAGATATGAGAACATCTGTAAAAGCTTCTAGGCAAGGCAAATGCACTTCATTCACACTAGGTAATATTTCAAATAAAGATAACATGTCCAATTCTATGGATTTTAATTTAGATATGTCTTCACATAAGATTAAAAAACTTAATCAATCCTTGTTAAATGATCAAATTCAAAATGTAGAGCATGTAAGTAATAAATTTATAATGAGTGATGAAACATATGGAGAAACTTAATATAATTAAACATCCATCCATAATGAATCTTTTGAGCATGATAATAATCAACCTCAAGTAATGACCTCAATTCCTATCTCCCCTAATGAAGAGAAATTCACTTGACTTGTAGGGTCTAATGTACCTAGCCAACCCTATAATATCCCTTATATGGTTGAAGTGGTAACACCACCCAATTTAATACCAAATATATCTCCTACACCCACATCTCCAAGGATAATGTGATGAGTACCAATGTATTTGGTTGAAATAGATGACAAAATAATAGAAACTATGGAAGGTAAAATGTCAAAAAGATCGATTCAACATCATGTTTAACGTGTATGGAACTACACATTTGAGAATAAAAATCATAAAAAATGATGTCAACTATTTGTTTAATTAATGAAAATGAAAAAAATACACACTATGATGCATAATTTAGGTTTAAAAACAAGTAATATTGATGGAAGAAATCATGTAATAGTAAAGAATCTATTTAATGTATTTAAGGCAACAGGCAATAGAATTTGAAAAAACATATAGTCATATGGTAAGATGAGTAATGATGGAATCTATAGTGAGTAATGTGAGTAATAATGTATAAATATTCTAATATATGAAGATTTTTTTGGTTAATGGAGGAAAAAGACAAGGAAATGTATGAATATTGTAGTATAGTACATAGATCGATTGTTTTCCACTCCATTCAAAGCTCAAATTCTAGTTCATAAACTATATATATTAGGGATATAACATGTTTTTGTTTAGGTTGTATATAATTTAATTAGAATGAATGTGAGTCAAAATAATACATTGACAAATGATATTGTAGACCCATAACACCTATAGAGAATAGCTATTCACTCTAATAATTGATGAATCATGAAATGGCATCATTGGTTGACTTTGATCACATCTTAGATCTTATGCAACTAGGTATAATTTATTTTTAATTTAAATGTAGCCTTAGTTCTATTATTGATGTCTTTATTTTTTTCTATATGTACTTTAAAATATATTATACTTTAAATGCAAGGCATGTTTTTGCAGTCATGTAACTGAGTACAATGATGAGAGGACAAACTAATACTTGTGTCATTATGTATTGTAAAAACAATTAACCACAAATGTCATGGATGGAGAAGATGTAGTTTATCTACTGGATCTGTAGTGGTTAAAATAACTTGGCTTTGTAGGTACTATCATAAAAAATAAAAGAATTTTTATTTGAGGACTTTGAAACACACAAGGTGATGCTTCATTATTCAAATTTGTTTATCTCTACAAATATTCAAATGATCAAATATCACGGAAAACCTCACAAAAAAAATTTGTGCAAAGCTCATGAATCCAAGAATGAAGAGATTCTTGAAACACTTAAAAATAGCATTGATTCGTAAGGTACATTGTATTGACTGAGTAAGGTAAGTATGACCAATTCATCTTGGATTTCAAATTAATATAGTTAACTTATTTGATTTACTTTATTTTAATTTTGAATAATTTTATCATTAAGTGTTTGTTTTTGTTTAATTTTGTAATTAACAATTTTAATGTAGGTTAGTGGCACTAGATGAGCTTCCACCTTCACATGGTTGGTGCTTTGAGTAGATAATATTATCTTATTGAAATAAAGAGAAGTAAATAAACAATACATTCTATATAGTTTGGTCAAGTTTAGTAATATATCCTAGCTCTTGGAACATTAGTTTTTGATATAGGGGTTCTAGGTCTTGTTCTCAATTAGCTATATTTTGTTCTTGAACAGGTCTAAAACATTATTAAATGGTTCCTTCATTCAAAAAACACATTGGGTAGGATTATTTTATTCTTTTTAAGGTTATCTAACTCAAGTATTAGGTTTCACACTCTTCTCTAAGTCTATTTCTTGCAAAAAAACACAAAAAATACTTATAACCCTTGTGCTCATAGTCTGTCACCTTACTTAGTGAATATTTCACACAAAACTTATAATCTTTATGCATTCTAAAGGTTATTGATATTCAACTAGTGGTCTCATTCAATAAAAAATTTGGTACCTTTCTTTATGCTTAATTTTTATAAGAAGTCAAAAAAAAAATTTAGCCCTTATTCTAGGACTGTTGACCTAATATTCTTAAATAAATTCAACTATAGGTGCCTTCAAACTTAAAATCACCTTCAATACTTCACTTTACTCCTAGCTCACCTTTCTACAAAGTTTTAGTCAATTTACATCGTTAGTTTTATCATTATGAAGGATGATGAAAGCCATGACTTGTCTTACAATAGTCATGAAACCTTCTTTACTCTCTGTGACATAGTCATTACTCATCTAGAAAACCCTACGCTATGCTATAGGTCTGAAACCACTTGAATAGTCTTGAAAACCAATCAAAATTTACTTATAAACATAAAACTATCATTATCATGATTTTTAGACATATAGGTATCTCTTTAAGGCTAACAACCTTGGAAACATTCCTTCAAATTCAAGATGATCCTTGCTTTCTCACCTTAATCTATCAAAAAATCTGTCTTTTAGCATTCTCTATCATGCAACCTTGCAAAATCTAGATAACTATTGGTGAAGTCTTAAAACTTGCTCAAACCTGATTCAGCCACAAGGATAAAAGGAAACCATGTTGAATCATTTAAGAAACCCTCTATGACCTGTAATAAATTTATAGGTTTTAGAGCTTACTCATGTACCTTTGTTTCCATTGCAATCCTTAAGAAAACCTTTGCCATGGGCTTCCTAGATAGGTCTTAATAATGTGTTCTCCTCTTACCCAATCATGAAAACACATTTAGAGGTCTTCTAAAGCCTTTTTGTGTCCTTTGTATCCTCGACAAAACTTTCAAGAGCTCTGTTGTAGACCTATAAGCACCTTTTTCTTGTTTAAGAGCCTCTAATTCTACCTATAGATATGTTAATAAGTCTTATAAGCTCTAAAAATTTGATCTATCATAGAAACCATGTTTTATCCCTTAAATTCCTTTTCAAAGGTCTAGATGACTCATTGAAACCTTCTAAGATGGGTACAGGTCTAGGTGAGTCAAACCTTTGTCTTCTATACCTACATGTTCCAACATGTTCAAGAACCTTTGTTTATGACTCAAGTCTTACCCTTAGACCTGAAAATTGTTGACTAGGGATTGTTTCAAGTTTGAACCTTATTTTCTCACCTTCTATACATGTAACTTTAGAAATCCTTATAAACATGTTACACTTGGGAGGATCATGCAATTTTGTCTTAGACTTGTAAAATCACATTTATTATATTTGCTTTACTTAAAAACATGTTTCCCACTCTTATAAAGCATTATAAACATGATTAGATCTTGCTTGATGTCCAAGAATGATGAAAACATGTGAACTTCCTTGTGATAGTCATCTTTCTTCTTTCAACATGCTTGAAACCTTACTTGAGGCCTTAAAAACCTACTTAAGATCATGTAAACTACTATCTCTAATGAATGATTATTATAAATGTTATTATACTTCATGAAAACCTCCAATAAGTCTTTAAACTCATTTGGAGATATTAGTAAGGTCTTACTTATGTTCCTTTACCCTATAGACCTGCAACTATGACAAACATACTTTATTCTTGATCATAACCCTACATACTTACTTAGAGACCCATAGGAACATGCATATAGGCCTAAAACTTGGCCATTAATCTTGTTTTATGCTTGATAAAGGTATATAACATTATTTCTTGTCTATTTTAGTGCTCAAATTTGTCAAAATGCATGTCACAGGTTAGGGTCTTTAGTGGAGTAGACCTTCAAGTTTGATGAATACACATGATTTAAGCATTATCACAAGGGTTAAAGACCCTAAACCCTAAACCTAAACCATTTTGATCTTCATCAACTTTGGTTTCTCACTAAAAAATCCCTGCAACCTTTATTGAAGACATACAAATCTCTTGAACTTGTCAAAAACTATCAAGAACCTTGCTTTTCCTCTTAATATGGTTAGATCATGATTATAAACTCTCCAAAACCTACTTTCATCTTAAAAAAGGTCTTTGAGATCATCAAACTTGTTTTCAAAGGTCTGATACAATTATTTTAAAGGTTTGAACACCATAAAAACCCATACAAACTTGTCATAGACCTGAAAATATCTTTTTTAGGGCTATAAAACCTTGGAACATGTTCAATAATTTTCATGTCCATGTTTGATTGACATATAAATATTCTTGACATGGTAATTTTAGATGCAAGGATAAAATAGCTTAAGAAACCATTATGAAATCACTTCATGGTCCTACGAGAGAGTTCTTCCTATGTTGGAAGATGAAGGAGTCCAAAAGGAAGCAAGGAGGAGTAATAAAACTCTAAAAGACTTTTGTGTTTCTCTTTTGAAAGTTTCACTTCTATTATGCATCTGATCAACTAAAAAATTTGGTCTTAGTGCCTGATGGAGACTTGATAGTAGCCATTCTAGCCTTAAAATGCCCATAAAGACATGTCCATAAAGACGGTTCATCAATTAGGCTAACAAGCTATAATATATGACCCCCACTAATAAGCTGTTGGTCCTTTTAAGAGATAATTGGCTGTGATAAAAAACACATTGTTGTGTCTCACCCATATCAAATGAGAGAGAATCCTCTTGAGGTTGATTAGAGGACTTGTCTATACAAGTGTAGGAACTAAAGATTTGACTCTATCCCTCATAGCTCTCCTACAATATGTGATAGAAGTTCACTTAGTTTTATCACTTTGGGATGATAAGATTCACTCAATGGATGCATTTGGTCAACTGCAAATTCTAATCCCAGGGCCTAACCTTTATTTCCCATTTATTTTTTTATTCAGATCATTCTTACAAATGTGGTTTATCTTACTTAGTTGTTATTTATCATAGGGAGTTACTTGACCGTCATTTTTAGCTATCTATTAATAGTTATTCCTTAACTAGTCATTCCATCATAGGAGTTACATGCCTATTATAGTCTCTCTTTCCAATATTCTAGGGTGGTTAATTGTCATCTCTCCTATTTTTACTCCTTTTGTAAATCTCAATACATGGAGGATTTGCATTATTGCACTCATGGTTTCTCTCCCACATCTACTTGGTCATTTTTTGTTTTTGATTTGTTCAAGCATCAGTGCATTTAGTATTCCATCTAAGATCTTGGTGGGATCTCTAACATGGTATCAAATCACCAGGTTTGGTAAACTACTTGTCTAGTTTTATGTGTTGATTGAGTTTGTTATGAAATTTTGAGTATGTGACAAAAAAATTGGTTTTATTCCTCTACATCCATTTCTATAGGTTTTATCTATAGTCTTATTTTCTTAGCTGTTATATTGGCATTTGCATATTAGCATGAAAGGTTCTGATGTAGATTTGAAAGGAATGATCAAGAGGATATTGGTATTTTTATGTTTTTGTTACTAGTGTGTCTCATCAAGGATTGTTGAGCTATCATCCTCTTAAATCACCATTCAATGCTTTTGTTAAAATTTAGCATGTAGGGTTTTACCTAGTCGTACTTCTCTGCCTGATCTTGCAACTCATTATCTTCAAAACCACCCATTGGCAGTCAAAACCACCATTTTTGGGGGGTGGTTTGGTAAAACCATGACATCCTCCCTGAAACCTCCTCTAGAGTCCTCAACATTTAATGACCCTACTATGCCATTAATAGATCCTCAACAAAGACAAGTTGCAAGTGTAGACACTCATTTTTGGCCACTCTCATGTCTAAACTAAGATTCAGGTCAATTTCTAGAAAATGATGTAATTTAAGCTTAGAAATCATCCTGGATGTCCAAATTCATCCATACATGGGATTTAATTTCCTATAAATGTATCGAGGCTTACTTATTTAGGGTATTACCTTGTATGCACCAATAACCTATCTTCGATTCAATCGTAGTCAAATTGAAACCAAACAATTTAACATTCTTGGCCTATTGAGTTATTAATACAAAACATTTAAAAAAATTCATAAAAGCTTAAAACCCTAATCAAGATTAATTAAAAATCAAATCTCAATTAACTTGCTTAAATAAAAATTTCAAGTTGAATTAGAAAAATGCATTTATCTAAAGAATATATTTTTAGTAAACATGAGGTCAAAGTCAATAGAGCTAATAATATGTTTTATTAATTCCTAAAATTCAAGAAAAAGTGAGTCAAAAACTCATAAATATATTCTATGAGTTTCAAGGCTCATAAATATCTAAAATAAGTTGTCAAACCTTCATGATTGCTTTGACTGAACCCAAGGTTAACCTAACTCATCCTAGGTTATTTTAGACTCAACCAAAGTTAGAATTAAACCTAACCATCTTAAAGTTAGAGTTAGTTTTGAGACCTATATATACAAGTGCCCTCACTCTACCCAAACAAACTTTTGTGTGTAAGGTTATTCTATAAGAATACCTTCAAAAATCCATAAAATTAATGTTATTATGCCAAATTAATATCAAGAAGCTTCACTCCAAGCCAAGACAAACCAATTAAAGCCACATATGGTCTTAGAGAAGAGCTGCCAAGATGGAGAACACATTTATCAAAGTCTCTAATGTCATAATTTAAATAAGAAGATTTTTATTACCAACAAATAAACACTAATTTTGACAAGGGATGTAGCAATGTTGTATGTTTTTATCTCTTATTTGTAGTTTTTTTCATTGTGTTATCCTCAAACTAGTACTTAGGTAAGAGTAGTTTAGTTTTCATTGCATTGTTATACTTGAATTCTCATGGGATTCACTAACAAGGAACTAACAAATTTGTCACTCCTAGGATTACTAATGATACATTGAATATTTACTAATGATACATTGAATATTTATAGGTTGACATAATTGTTTGCATGAAATATATAATATGTATGTTTTTGTTTTTATAGCATTTTATGGTAACATTTGAAGATGTATTTATTTTAAAGAAATAATAATTATTATATTTATAAATATATACATTTATGTCCTTGTAAAAATATTGAAATAAGGGTTAAAATAAATATATCAATCCGATTGAAATTGTTTATTATTAGAAGTGTATTTAATGTGTTTGGGTAATGCAATTTGGACTTGGGATTAAGATATTACTAGACCCATATTTTATTACATGTTTGATAGTATCATAGCTAAGGCCAAAGCTTCTAAAGTATGTTCGATTGGTTTTGAATCTCGAAATAAAAATTGTATGAAGGTCAATAACACAAAAACATTTTATAAAGTTATTTTTTATATCATGGATGCTAAGTTTTGGCATTCTGTGATGAACAACGTAAATGAAAAATTGTTTTCTATAAAAATATTCTTAACATTATATTTATTTCAAAGACAAAAATTATGTTGGAGTCTCATTTGATATGATTGTGTTTTTGGTGCTCTTAATTGTCATAATATTAAATATAGCTAGCAACAATAAATATGCAATTTAAATAAAAAATGAGTATAAAAAAAATTAAATATGAAACATAAATTTAATTTAATCGATAAAAAAATCAATTATAAAATTGAAATGGATAAATGTTTATAAATACATAACAATAATTATTTATTATAATAAAAACCAAAAAAAATTCTATTCAAAAATAAAATAATCACAAACATTAGTATACTTTAATAAATTTTAAAACATATTAAACATGACAATATAAGATATTAAATTTTAAAAAGTATTTATAAAACTAAATAAACATCTATCATTTGTATTCATAAAGCAATTAGTTTTCAAGAAATAAATGTTAAACCAGGGGTGGTCGGGGGTGTAGGGGAAATACTTTTGATGGAAGGGGGAAAGCTTGTTAGATTATTTTAAAAACTTCTTGTATACACAATTTAATGTCCAAGATGTGTTGGGAGAGCTTCACAGGGATTTGATTTCGTTAGCAAATTTCAAATTTTTTAATAGTAAAATGAGTTGGACAAATATCTTAAAATATTTTTTAATAATAAAATAATATAATAACTATTAAAAAGGTAATATATTATATAAAATAAATATATATTTTTAAAAATAATATTTAAAAGGAGTAAATTTATCATAACGAAAAAAAAATGATTTACATTGATATTAATTTCGAATATTTATTTATTTATTTTGTTACACTGTAAAATATAATAACAATTATTTAACAATTAAAACATGTTTGAAACTTTGTACTATAATTTATCAAAACATAAAATTACATCCCTTCCAATGAATATATATTTTTTTGAAAACCATAAATAACTATAAATGAATATAGATGGAACTTTAATAATTAAAACATGTTTGAAATCATTTACTATAATTTATCAATATAGATTGTTCCATTCATATGATACTTTTTTGAGACTAAATTTAATTGTTGTATGATTATATTTTACTATTTTTCAACTAAAATATAGTTAAATTTTTAAATAGTTAATATTGTAATAAAATATTGGATTTGATAACTATTAATGATTTTATTGAAAACATTAACTGTTTTGAAATATGTTTCATACCAGCTATTGAAGTTGAATGAACGTTAGAGTCAAGATTTATCATTGTTAGAGATATTTAAATAGATCTGATTAAAGAACCTATGTTTAACAATAAACATGTTGCATCATATGATTCAGTTTTTAGCATTAGTCATTCAAAGTCTAAAGATGTATTTTCCCATATATGTATTAAATGACTCAGAGGTAGTATTAATTATATGATTAACTAATAAGATGTTGAAAGTTAGAAAAAAAATATTTGAAAGTTAAAATTAAACATTTTCACAGTCAAATTAGGTTACAAAATTCACGAAAATATATATATATATATATATATATATATATATATATATATATATATTAAATATTAATTGATGGAAAAACAGTCAATGAGATGATTAATTGAAAGGGGAATAGAATTTCTAAAAGAAATAAGAGAACTATTTTTTCTGATGAAAATGGCCACATAGAGTGGGGAGGAACAATGTTGTGGGATGCAAGGCAATTGGCAGTGGAAAAGAATTGTTTTAGAGAGATATGTAGGAAATTGAAGGAAAGACTATATGTTAGGGGGATTGTCTCCCTAATGTCGTGGGATGTAAGGCACTTGGCAGTGGAAAATAAGTGTTTTAGAGAGATGTGGAGGAAATTGAAGGAAAGACTATACGTCAGGGAGATTGTTAGTAAGAGGGAAATAATTAAAATATGGGTTGTGTTGTGTAGTTTGAAGATGGGTAAATATTTTGTTAGCAGAAAAATTTAATGAATAATACTAATAAGCATCTTAATTAATTATACATTCTTTTTTATTCAAACTTTACATATACATACGTATGCACACGCACACACACATTATTTTGTCCTCTAAATCTAAAATGGTGGTTTGTATAATTTTAATTTCTATTGCTTCATGTAGTCATCATTCACTCTCACTTTTATTTACCCATTAGACTCTAGTTCTAATTGTTTCCCTCCTTTCATTAATTGTAGTATTTTATTTTATTTTATTTTGAATTAATTGATACATCTATACATTCCAATAAAAATAAATAAACATAACTATTTAGTGAAAAATAAAAATAAAACGGTAACAATGTGTAATGATTTTGTATTGATGTTTTTGCCTTTGTTCTTTCAAATACTGATTTCTCTTTCACAAATAAAATGTACATATATACAACTAAAGCAATTTTCTGATTACGTTGTAATCAACAAAGCTTACCAAACATGGAGTGGATTTAGATACATTTTAGTAAACACCAAAGAATTAAAAAAATGCATAATCATACAAGATAGAACAAATAAATACCTTGGTTCACTAGTTTGTTACTTCATGTTGAGTCCTCAAGTTTGTTGTTGAGATTTAAATAATAACACAACAATAGTAATATAGATGTTAAGATAGGAGCAAGGCAACGATATTAAGTAAATAAATAGTGTTTAATGATGGCTTTCGATGGCTTAACAATGCAAGCACGTCACATGTCCTTTTTATATTGATTAACTACTTTATTACTTTCTTTAAAAAATTCTTGTTGACTGGAAATAAATGGTCTCAATCTAATTTTACAAGTATATCAATGCCAAGAAAATATTTTTTGAGTTAAAAAAGGGGTTGCAAATTTCATCATATGCTCAGGGTATTTCAAATTACCGATTATATTTAACAAGAAGAAAAATTGCTTGACGATGATTAAAAAGACATTAAATTTAACGTTGGACATATTTATTAACATCTCATACTATCATACTCCACAGAGATCACCCCGAACTCCCACTATAAGTTACGTCTATCGACATAACATAAAATGTGATAAACTATGAAAAAAATTATAATATAAATCTTTTTAAATAAAAAATATTTTAAAAAAGACATTGAAATAATAAAATATAAAAAATGAAAAAAATATATAAGAAAGAATAACACAAAATTGAATGTAATAAAATTTTAAAAATAATAAATATGATATTTAGAAACCCATAAAATATGATAAAACAAAAATTTAGCAATTGATTATTAACTAGCATACATATCTTAAATAAATTTATGTAAAATACACCGATAGATATCATTCTCGAGATATTCACAATTCAATACGATATAGGTGCCTCGAGAATGATATATATAATGTATTTTATATAGATTTATCGAATATATGTATGCTAGTAGCACCCATAGCACTCGCCGCCACCAAAGTTAAAGATTTTTTTAATAAAAACATATTTAATATAAATATTTAATGAACTATTAACATTAAAAATAGAGAGAAACATAAATTTTGATATATAAATATATAGAGAGAGAGGGAGATCAAAACTATACATATATGATATATATGCAATATAACTATAATTTATAGAACATGGGAAGTAAAGAAAAACACCATATGACATATATGAAATTTAACAATAATTTCATGAAATTCAAACTGTATACATTTGACATTAAAATGAGAGATAGAGATCAACACATATATGATATATATAAGCAGTATAATATTAATAAGTTTAAGAAATTCCATCTATGTACATGAGATCCTCTAACAATTGAAGTCTTTCTTCTTCCTCTTTTCTTTTATGTACCCATCATCCATTCTTCAATTTCTCAAACCTATCATTTGTGAAATGCAGTACAATCCTTAATCCATGTAATGATTTTACACGTGATATTGTCACAAATGTCAAAACCTATCTTTCTATAAGTTCTATATCAATTGTGGCTTTGTCAAGTGTTAAGCCCCATGATTTATGGATTGTGAAACCCCATGCCAATTTCAAAGGTAGCTAACTCACACGGCCCCTTTATATTGAGCTAATAGGAATTTTAGTTAGAGATTCATCAACAAAAATAATTATTGTGTATTTATCAAATTGAACCATAACATATGTAGGTGGCTCAGGGGGTGTTATCCCTCATTTGTATACAATGCTTTGAATATATCCAAGTGCACCATTGGAAAGCCCTGATTATATCCATAAATTTTTGGTGAACATCACCCTCACACCAACAACAATCAACAATTCAACTTCTAATTTTTCATCATCCAATCCCACAACAATATTCCTTTGTCCTCTAGTTGTAATGTTTCGAGCAATAGGTTGATTCAATGCATACAATTTTCTCTTATTATGTTGATGCACATTTTCATTTATTGCAAATAAATGCATGTGTTAATTAAAATCCTCCTTTTCAATTATTTCAAGTGAAGCATGTATTCTAGTCATCAACAACTACCAGTCATTAATGGTTGGATTGACATCTCTTATATTTGTTAGAAGTTCTTGAAACTATTGTTGTTCTTTAGTTTGACCCTATTGTCTAAACAATTTTTCGAGTGTAAAAATAGTTACAAATTTTTCTCATAATAATTTTTCTTGTCTTGTACTTGCATATGGAGGTCTATCCATTATCGAAGGCAACTATCCCAAATTCTCAACAAAAATCATTGACCTTCCACCAAAGCACATATCAGTATTTTTTGGAAATGCTTGGTAGAGTTGAGAATCTATATTTTCAAGCATCTTTTAACCTATAAAGCTCATCTCATCAATCAAAATATATCTAACATGTTTAAGAAAGGTTGTTAACCTTATTACTTCTAGTTTTTCAAAATCTGAAAAAGGAATTCGCAAGGTTGTATGTATTGTTGATGCACCAATGTTAAATACGGCAACTTATGTTGGAGTAAGTAGTAGAGGGGGACAATGTTATGGTTGTGATAACTCTAGAAGTGTTAATTTAATCCCTCCAATAAGATAAAATAACAAAAAATTAACATTTGATATAATTAACAAAAATTTATAAATTTCTTTTGCCAGTAAGTTGTTTTCTTTTGCCATGATTACAAATTTAAGAGATATATTCATTTGTTCTTCACCCAAGTAATTTGAATCCCAAGTTGTTTGTCTATCAATATCTCTTTAACCCAAGATATTAATCTCAAAAACATATACATATTGTTTTTGGTGTAGGCCTGATACGATCTCTCACTCATGTTCAGTTGTATTCTGTTGGATAATGTCATCATCTTCATCATCTATTTCTTGTTGAATGTCATTTTTTATTTCAATCATTCACTCTATATGAAAAGGATTATATTGAAATTCACCCCAATTATATTGTATTGTCTCCTCATCTTGGTCAATGTCTATCTCAATATCATAGAATGGTTTGTACAATAGTAACTCTGACCAACAAAAATCTACAAATTTCTATCTTGTTCTAGGATGCTATAAAACCTGGGCCATACCCTTACAATAGCACATGTTTTTCTTGGTTTCCACTTTTCTCCTTTTCTAATTTTGGGATTATATATCCAAGATCTTACAGCCTCAATGAGTGGTAAATGCTCCATTGAGTGAGGTCTATCAATATATACATCAATTATTGACTTTCCATTATTTTTAGTTTCTTCATCCTCTTTTAATACCAGTTTAAAAACTATATGCCCAACATTCAATGATATAAATACCCTGCTACATTCCATCAAAGGAAGTTCTATCAATATGTGGCATGTTTCCATTGCACCTATATCTCTTTCAACAATTGTTTCAGTTGGCAAACATTTACGCACTTGTGCAGTAGGATATTTTAGGTTTTTAACACTTACAAGTTGCATCAACATTTGTTGATATGTTTCTGAACTTTTCTCTGCTTTTGTAGCATACTTTGCAATGTAGTTCACAATGACATGTTTTGATAGTATCGGTTGCCAATCTACATTTACATGCCACAATTGCAACACATGATGATTATGAGTATTCACACGATCATCATTTATTTTTGGCTCATATTTTTTATCTCCTTTTTCTAGATCTACACAGATTTTTGATCCATTGAGATGCAAAGGCCAAGGTGCATTGTACCTACACCAAATAAAACTTTATACTATTATTCATATAAAAAACACTTAATACATATTTTTCCACTAATGCTTATTATTTTTAAGATAATGATGTTTACCTACAAACTTTTCTTCCTCTTTTTTTCGTAGGGAAGCTCCATATTTACACATGGTATGATGCTCCACACAATTAATCAATTCTTCATAGTCCTATTATGGATCTATTTGATTAATGTTTATTATGTTACTCAAACATGGATGCAAGCTCAAATTGTGTCCTCCCTATATCACATATGAAATTATATTCATTTGTAGATTTATAATAGTTACTTTTTTATATACGATAAGTTGTTAATCAATTCATACCTATATGTTTCTTTGATGTGCATCTCCTCGAGGATTCCATGCATGTATGATTCCTTCAAAATATGTTTTGGCAAAGTCAACTTGATCTTTATTTTCCTAATCTAAGGTGCCCATATTCGGCAATCCATCCAACCATAAAAAACCATGCACATGTGGAGACACCCTGTGTTGCCATTCATATCTACACCAAAAATCTTTAACCTTCATAAAATTTTGTAGTATCTATTTTCAAAACATTGTATTTATAATGTGCATATAATAAGCAAATATATGTGGGTGGTAAATTATGTTTTATTGTTGCCATCTTTGTGCTTCACGTGGATTAGTAGGTGGATTTCTTGACATTAGTACATAGAGGTTTGGCCAATACATGTCTACTACACTTAAATTAAAAAAGATAGTTGGCATTCTAATTTGATGCAATATGTCAATTAACTCTACATGACACTTTATCCAATAAGAACATGTGCCTCATAATGTAGTTCCATATCACATCAACTAATCTATAAGGTGATATTATGGCATACTATTCATGTGTTCACGTAATTCATCAATTGTAACAGGTAGTCCTTGAAGGCTTTTCTTTACAAATCTTGTTGATGAATTTTATGCTTGATTTTGCATTACCATGTTCATGGTAAGATACCTAAATTGAGGGTGTGTTCCAAAATAATTATCTCGATATCGAATCAAATGTTTCACATATTCATGCAAATGTACACATTTTAATCATGGTTCTAACCAATCACACCTTCCATCAGGGAATAGAGTTGTCAAATCCATATCTAAGAAACCTTATTTCACATACTCATTCAATGGAGATGTACCAATTTATGGCCAAGCTATTAGTTTACATGGATCAACATTTAGATTATTTACCCAAGTTCGAATCACTTACATCTCTCTCAGGGAATTGGGTGGTTTGGTTGTCATTGATGACATGTGATCTACAATATTACCTTCATATGTCTCAAGTATAGGACTTAGAAAAACATATTCATTGAAATTTGTATTAAATTCCATGTTAACTAAGTTCAATTTTTTGAACACATTTGTAGACTTATTGGTTGGAAGATATTTTAGTGTTGTTTCATCAATATTGACATCTTTACAGAACTTATCATGTTCAATATTATATATATGTACATTATATACATGATATTTTTTCACAGTAAATTGATATGTAGTTCTACATTGTTACTTTCTTCACACTATAATAATTGGAAGATCTAAAATATGATATGGTAATATTTTGGCAATTTTCTTAACTTCATGTGAAAAACAAATACTATGCCCTTTGTATTTGTATTTTCCTCCTATTGCATGGGTCACCTGAAGAATTGGATTCACACAAGTGATCAACATCTCTTCCACTTGTGTCAAGTTTGCCAATTCAGGTGGTTGGGGCCCAGGATCCATGTTATTTGCTTCATAAAATTGGCACACACTTTTCTCTTGACAACATCTACTAAAAACATGGCCTTCAGGAACTCGATAAATAATCATACTAGATCAAATCTCTTGAAAAATATAACACATATGTGGTGAAGCAAGGTTATCTAACTCACGTCGAAACAACAATTTTATAGTCTTGAAATTTATACCAATATTTTTGGTTATATTAATATTTATTTATTCTCAATTTATCTGAGATCCTTGCATTTCACTTGGCCATGTCTGTTCATTAATTTTAAAATTATTTTTCTTATTTCTTTTGTTGACATTGGTTGCTTCTATTTGATTCTTCATAGGCCCTTGTATATCATCATCAAAATTAGTAAAATTGAATTCCAATGCCTCTATTAATCTTTCTTGTGGGGTTTCTAGTACACACTCTATTTCACTTTCATGAATAGGGATTTCAACAAATTCCATCATATGTTTTATTTTTCTCTCCATTGAAATTTCATCATTACCATCCACATCGACATTATTATTTTCCAGATGATGTCTTTGTACTGTCTCAATTTGATTTCTGTAGTAGTTCTCTTTTTACATCAGTCATTTTCTCTGCACATATTGATCTTTATAATCTTCTTCATAATATAGCTTGGTCTTGTTGAGAAGTTTGTGCATGATGCACTATCATATATTCTATATATTCTCTCATTTTTCCTTTTAATTCTTCGATTGGTAATTCGGCTCTACATGTTGTGTGTCATTATTTTTCATAGTCATTTTTATTTATTCTATCCTCATTTATCATCGATAATTATCGTTGTTATCTTTGGTATTCTTGAGAGTATTCTCTTTGATGTTCGTGTTTTTATTCTTCATATTATTTTTTATGTTGTTCATTTTCAAACTACATTTTTCGTCAAGCCATATTCCCTACATATTTATTAAATAATTTTTCTATTAGTCATATAACTATAATGATATTATAATACATTCATATTAACTTATATATATATATATATATATATATATATATATATATATATATATATATAATAACTAATTAATCTTAAATTGATGTAAAACCTATAAAATAATATAAAAGTCATAACCCGAATATAAAATTAATTAAATATTTAAATAACATATTTTTAAAAATAAAACTAAAATTAACAATTATACATAAAATTATATCAATGTAAACGAAACTTTCCATTTTTAATTATAATTTATGTGGAAAGAGACATATTCGAGTAGAAATCTAAAAACCTCAATTAAAATAAGGTGCATCAAATTGATATGATATTTATTATCTTATTTATGTGGGCTTAATACATATTAATTATGATGCTATATTCGATTCTCACTCCTAGCGTAGGTGGTAAAAAGAATAGGAGAATCTAAAGGATTAAAACACAAGTGAGGGATAGTTTTATCTTCAGTGAAATTAGTAAATTACTTTTTTTTTATAAGATAAAATTTACGCTCTTAGGTGATGATTAAAGAATAGAATAGGATTCATATTTTAATTTTAATATAGAGGAGGTTTACCATCTGCATGCTACACATTTCTGGCCTTTCTTCGTTTGTCTTATGTATGCAAACATGCATTCAATTAGGGAACAATTTATGCTCCATTTATTACCAAAAATGAGATAATTAAATCTTAAATATTATGCTTAGCGAGGACAACTCTATTTGCCTTCTTCGTTGTAGAGTTTTCGTAAACCAACGTCATTTAGGATAATTGTCTATATAATTATGATTGAAAATGAATGCTTATGTATAAAACTTATACTACCCCAACCCTTAGAATATTATCATTTCAGAAACTAAATATGTGTGAATGCTTTTAGAATTGTGAACTTCAAGATTGAAAATGGAATCTCATAATTGCAGCGGCCCAGATATTATATTTTTCCTCCTCCTATTCAGGTCTCATTGAAATAAAAGCACATTCAAATGACCAACAATAGATGAGCCAAAGGGCAACTGTGAGATTAAAGTTTCACATTCCCAGATTATCACAATGATCTCACTAATCGCAACCACCAAGGCTTACAGATGTGATTCACATTCGCAGGTCACTTTGTTGAATACTTGAGCACATTGAACATACATATGTAATTCACATTCGCAGGTCAGGGTAAATACATTTAATATGAATTTCATGAACTTTTGTGTTTATACATAGATATTTGACATGATTTTTCCGTATATCAGGCTTTGGGTTTTTTTTAAGAATCCAACAAAGCTTATAAAGGGAAATCAATTCTCTCCCTAGATCAGATGATAATAAGATATTTTTTTTTGGATCGCTGTGAAAATTTATTTGTTATTTCTTAATTGGATGATAGCATTCACTTTTCCTGCGGCAGATGGATGGATAACGACATATTATGTACTCAAGGTTCAATCAAAATCAATCTATACATTAGTTTGGTGGAAGATAAAATGTAGTTACGGCAAATTTTTATGATATTTTTAATTTTAATTATAGCAGTGAAAATTAAAATAAGTAGATTTTGTATAACAATAATAACTGAAATATATATGACTCATGTATATATCTTAGAAATACTAAAAATTTGAATTAAAAACTTAATTTTTTTATTCTTTTTTATTGTGCTCTTTTGTGTTTTGATATTTTTCTTATTTGAATTGGTGTTTATATATGTGTGTGTGTGTAGTTTGAATTAAAAACTCATTTTTTTTTTTACTCTTCTTTATTGTGCTCTCTTATGCTTTGATGTTTTTCTTGTTTGAATTGGTGTGTGTGTGTGTGTGTGTGTGTATTAAATGATATGTCGGTTCATATTCTTTAAAAAGTCAGCGTCTAATTAATTATTAATTACACTCTTTCACACCTCTCCCTATTAAATTATTTTATTAAATCAGTGTTCAATTAATTAATTGTCAACCCACTCACGCCATTACACCCTTTCATCCACTCGCTCCCCCCCCTCAAAATTGTGAATTTTTCCTTGCATTATATAATAAAAATAAAAACGAGTCATCTCATAATACAAATGCTTCAGTGCAATAACTATTGAAACGATTCCATGCATATCAAAACAAGACAAATACATAAATATTCTATCATGGGCCTTATCAAAATCAAACTTCACCAATAAGCATTTTGCCCTGATTCCATGCAAGGATTAAATATCAAAGATAAATCTCTCTCCAAGGAACCCAGTTGTGGCCTGGTTAATTCTAGTAGCAATAGCTTAGCAATAATTTTAAGTAGGGTGATAGGACACCAACCAAAAATAGATTCCTCATTCTTCCCTTTAGGAAGGAGTTTAATAAGACCCCTCTTGATAATAAGGCCCAAAGATCCATGTGTAAAACAGATAGAAATCATCTTTATGGGATTTGGTTCTAAGATTTGCAAACATGTACAAATGCTTTTCAATGATGCTACTACTTGGTGGTAAACAAAGAGTTATCTAGTACCTTTTCCTTACAACGCTAAATCAAACAGGGTTGCCCATTATCTCCATTTCTTTATGTGCTTGTTGTTGATGCTCTTGGATATTTGTTACAAAAGCATAATCAAATGAACTTAATACGACGTGTTTCTTTACCCAATGATGTGGTTCTTAACTCTCATTTTGTTGACGATATCATGCTCTTTCTTCAAAATTATGAAGACGAGATTCAGAATGTAATGGGAGCACTTGAACTTTATTGTGTTGCTTCTGATTCTAAATTAGCTCATCATAAAATTGAATTTATCATGGTGAATTTTTATCCTGTCCCTGATTGGATACCAAAGGAATGGAAGCAAATTAAACATGGATAAATTGCTTGCTACTTGGGCATTCCCTTTGGGCTAGGTGTTACTCTTTCTGATATGTGGAAGTGGTTTATTAACAAGCTAAAAAATAAGCTTTGCTCGTGGTGGAATAAATTTATGTCCTTAGCTGGAAAAATTCAAGTTGTGAATCGTATTTTCTTGGTTTCCCATGTGTATCACTCATCTTGTTGGATGCCTTCACAGAAAAGCTATGAAGATTTAATCAAAATCATTAGACATTTTATGTGGTCTAATTAGAACGGTGACGCTGGTTTCAAATCAACTTCCTGGATCCATTGTATTCAACCTAAATCTAAAGGTGGGTTGGGCCTATTAGACCCCATAACTCCAGGAGTGTGTTTCGCTGCTAAGTGGATTGTTAGAG
Source organism: Torreya grandis (assembly GCA_037957365.1). Lineage (NCBI taxonomy): Eukaryota > Viridiplantae > Streptophyta > Pinopsida > Cupressales > Taxaceae > Torreya > Torreya grandis. The sequence continues at coordinate 1,536,936 of JARHVA010002388.1, read as the reverse complement.
TGGTGTCTGGGGATGAACCATGGAAGATTCTGGTTCGTTACCGTATTATACAGGGTTCTATTAAAAAGAAATGGCACGTAGTTTGATGGTTTGATAAAATTTTGCTTGCTCCCTTTTTTCAACTCAAAGCTTCATTTCCTTCGCAGTCTATATGGAAAGCCTAGCAACAGGGTTGTACATGTTTAAATTGGAAAAATGCATACCTGTAACATGGGTTCAGTTTTGGTGCATCATCTATTTGGTGGAATAGATTGGTTCAATACCAAGGACAACCCCTTATTGTTGCCTTTCCTAGACATGCTCATCACTTTTTTCATAAAGGGATTCATCAATTTGAAAATTTATGGGATTTCATTGCTTTTGACTGGGCTGCTTGGCATACCATTCAGACTAAATTTGGCTTAAACAATAAGTTTCAAGGTTTTGTTATCTTTGTGAAAGCCTTGGTTCCCATTGATCTTATTATAAAGTTGTGTACTCCCTTGCAATGTAACTTTCTTAAAGATTGGTGGTGGTTGTCCAAAGTCCAGTTTGGTTATTTTCCCTTAAAAAAGGTCTATCTCAGCGTTCTTCCTCCTATGCCCTTAAATCCAAGGCTTAATCAGAAATGGAATTGTAATTTGAAAGAAAAGACTTGGCAATGGTTGAGTGCTCAAATTTGGAGGTTGAATGCATAGGCTAATGCTCAAATATTGGCTTGGAACGTTTTACATTTCAAGTTCCCAGTTGGTGACAGGGTGAAACGCATGTTGGTTCAGGGAATTCAATGTCCTTTCTGTCAACATAATGAAAGTCTGAAACACATTTTTTAGGACTGTTCGTGGGCTAAAAAGAAATGGGATGTTATTACTAAATTCTTTCCTGCAATTTTTGAACATTGATTAAGTTGGAAAACAACTTTATTGGGACTTGACATTCAGAATAATGTTATCGCAAATTCTATGAGACATACAATTTTACTTAATATTTGGAAGAGTAGATGTTTGTCAATCTTTGCTAAACATAATGTTCATCAAGAAGGTGAAATGTTAAAGTTTTACTCTGATGTCATTTTCCAAATTGATGTTTTATGTTCTCAATTGCAAGAGGTGCCCAAAGAAAAAATGAAGATCAGCGATCATCTTCATAAGATTAAGTATCAATTGCTACAGTTACATGAAAAAGACACATTATGTTCCAAACAATGACAAAGTATGTTGAAAGTCAAAATGTCATGCTATTATTTTGTATTGCTCTTGTAGATTTTGTAAGAGGCTATTATCCTCACAATAACATTGAATTGTTTTGTACAATTGTAGTTTTATGACTATCTATTTTTAACAACTTTTTGATTGCCTTTTTATTTATAATTTTTTTATTTGCTTAGTTTCAAATTTTTTTTTTTTTAAATACATAAATATAAACTAAATATTAGAATACAACAAAATGTTTCTATGATGCAGTGGACGTCGTTGTCCTTTGCCATCTCAAGGTATAACAGAGTTAATCTTTATCACAACGTATAACTTTATCATTTTCAAAGAATTACTTGTACGTATCATATGGTATTTGTTGGATTTATGATCTAAAGATATTTACTTTGTATTTATTAGTATTAATTTATTAGGACAGAGATATTATTATGGTAGTTGAAGTTGTTAATAAATTAATTAATAAATATTAGTAAGTTAGTTGCGTCTAAACCCCCCCCATTAAAAACTATTAAAAGTTTTAACTACTTTATAAGTACAGTTAGTAATAATGTTTTACTTTCTTACGAAAATAATTAAATTTATATAATATAATTTAAAGATGAGATGTATGTGAAAGATATTGGAATAAATTGAGTATAAATATTTAAAAAATACATTTGAAAATAATATATTATATTTGTATATATTTTTTAATATTTCAAAGTTTATCACATTTCATTTGTACGGCCAAATAAATTTTGAATTTGTATTGATCAAAAGTCTAAAAAAATCAATTTATACAGGGCAAACAACTATAAAATTAGATTTGCATTCCTAATATCATATTTGATAAGAATAGATGTACAGTTATATTTTCATATTTTTTCATGTGGTTTTCTTGTTTTCGCAGTTCCAAGTTTTATGTAAAAAAAAATGTTAAGAGTTATAGACCAGTTTCAATAAGTTAAATATCAAGTGTTGAAGTTTCAGTCACACAACAAATTCAGTAAAGGTAGTGCTTTTTTACAACCCATATAATGTTGTTTGGGCAACCTTCAAAATTTTGCTCAACTATTGTAATTCTATTTAACAATGCTTGTATTCTTTTTCCAACTACCTATTAAGAACTTCATTATTTTATAATACTTTGTTTCAATATTAAAAAAAATATATCATATTTGTATAACCCAAAACCCATATTTTGATGTACGGTGTTTAGAAGCTATTCCAAGCCAAAGAAGCAGGTGTACAGTGTTTAACCATCTGGAATCAATTTTAAAGCTTTTCTTTAATTTTTGTATGTGCTTGTACAGTTCCAAAACCCTTACTAAAGCAGCAATATGGTCCAAAAACAGAATTTTTTAATCTGTGCAGGCATCGCACTCAGAAAATTAGTAAAATACATAGTTGTACAGTTTTAACTCAGTCATATCCCTTTCAAAAAAAAATTATGTATGTATTTTCATTAAATCAAATACTTATCAAGTTGTTTGTACAACTTTCAAAACTTGCAAATTAGCGTCTTTTGTAAGAGAGATGCAAAGGGGATGTACAAGAATCAAATTTCATCAACATTATTTTTTGGTGAGTAAAAATAAATAATATAATTTGTTGCAATTTTTTTATAAATTGAAGATATAAAAATATAATTTTTTAAAAAATTTATTATTTAAAAGATTTAAATATAATTTATGAAAAATATGTATTAAAATAATGATTTTTTTTATGTAAATGGGTTTATTATTTATGAAAATTGACATTTTAAAAATGAAAAAATAATAATATTTAAAGATAAATATATTATAAAATCATCAAGGTCATTTTAATTGATAAATTATAAGTATCAAAATAGAGATTGGAGGATCCTCCTCTATTTGTTTAGAGGTTGGATAAAATTCTTGAATAATATTTTTTATAACAATAATGTATATTTTTTATTGTGTTCTATTACAATGCAATACAAACTGATAGATGGAATGGTCATGTTAAAATGTTGTTCAACATTCATACCACAACTCAGAGAATAAGGGGCTTCAATGTGAAACATCATCAATTGATTGGTATTATGATATGTAGAATGTCAATTATAGGTATGAGAGAGACTTTTTATGACTTAATAATCATATGCTCTAAATTACCTTCTATATATCTTTAAATGAGAAAAGTTAAATTAAAAAAAATTGTTAAATTTATGATCGAAAATTATTTACTATATATTTATTAATATTAAATTATTAAAACATATACACCCTTTTAATAATTTAAATTATTAATAAAATAATAAATATTAATAAATTAGTTATTTTATAATTTAAAATTAGTTAAATTTAAAAATTACTGTTAAAATCTATTAAAAATCTTAATACTTTATAAATATAATTAATAATAAAATTTTACATTCTTAAAATATATATATATATATACTCAAATTTATTCCCAAAAAAAAAAATTATTTTACTTTTTGTAAAATCCTAGAAGTAATCAATCAAAAGACCTTTTCTCTGGCAACATTTTATTTAGTACAAAATTTTCCCAAGCTTTCGATGGCAAAAGTTAACCCAAAACACTCTCAATATCAGCATTCAATGGGTACCAAATAAAGCAAACCTTAGATATCAAAAAATATTAATGGAAATGATATGCCTCTATTAATTAATAGGTGTAGTTGGTATATCATTTTTGAAATATTTAAGGGGATGCCCAGGGGTTATAGGTCAATCAATGCATATGTAACGTGTCATTTTATTTTATATAATATAAAATAGACATCCTCCATCTTCAATAAATAATTAAATTCTAATTATTAACCTATAGAAATAACATCCAAGCCCACATAAAATTTTACCAAAGATGATATTTTGATTGCGAGTTTACTTCATAATTTTGGAGTCAGAGATGAGCCTACTTGTCAAATTTAAAAGACAGTATCATTACCCTGTTATGGTTACCGGCAGAATAGCTAGACATGGTCTACAAAGCAGGGAGAGGCCATAAAGAAAGCAATACTCAAACCAAAATGAAATGCCAAGAACATATAATGTCCGGGGCAGTTCAGTAACAGACATTAACGCTAGTGGGAAAACAAAAAAAAAAAAAAAACCAGGGACTCGGCAGTCTGAGACTCCTCAAGAAGATGGAGAGGGAGGAGGAGTCGAGCGAATGAAGTCGACAACACGTTTCATTAACGATACAGCGTTGTGGCCATCGATATCTTTGAGATGAAAGACGTGCGCTTCCTCCTCCGCGGTCATCAGATCCGTCTGTTTTCCTGCCTTCTTCAGCGCTTCGTAGTATAAAATAGCCCTATGCTTCAGCAGATCCTTCCCTGCCACCGTCACCAGCAGCCGCGGATAAACAAGCGAAGACAAAGCGGGAGAAGATGGACCGATGGGGTTGCAGAAAGGATGGTTTTTGTCCGCTCCCTCGGGCAGCGAGAACTTCCAAACGGCATCCCCCAGCTTAAGCATTTCTTGTCCTTCACCACCCAATTCAATAATCGTATCTTCCCCGCTAAAGAAAGGATGAACCAATATCGCCGCCTCGAAACGCAACCGCTTCCAGATCTTCCCACACGCAAGAAGGCCCAACTGGTGCACTATGTTGCCTCCCGCACTGTCGCCAGCCACGAAACACCTGGCCAGGTCGGCGTGGTCGTCGATCCAGGGATGGAGCCCCGCTTCGAGCCCGTCCAGCCACTCCAGAGCGCGGAAGCAGTCCTCGTAGGCTGCAGGCAGACGGTGTTCCGGAACTAGCCTGTACTCCACCGACACACAAACCGCATTCGCCTCTTTCGCCAGCAGATTCATGTAGTTGTGATACGTGGGAGACGCGGCGGACTCGATACAGAAGCCCCCTCCATGCACGTACAACACCACCGGAACTTTTTCGCCTTCGCCGACGGGAGGAAAGTAAAGACGGACGAAGACGCCGGAGAGGGGATCCAGTATTACGTCTTCGGATGCCACGGGAACTCCGTGTGGTGAAGGAGGGAGAGTCTGCGTGGCCCTGAAACGCGTGACGCTTCCATCCTTGAGGATTCCAAAGAAAGGAAACACATTCACTGCGATTTCTGATTCCATTGCCTCCCTGCACTGTAATTCACAAGCTGTGCATACTATCTCCTTTATAATTTGTCAATCAATCCAACCAATCCTGTGCTGCAGTCAAACCAACCAATCTTATGCTGCAACATAACGGACATTAATGTGATCGATAGCACTAAGGAACCTGTCATCTTAAATTTAAATAAATTCCAGTTGGTAGAGTAGTCCAGCTGGCACACTTGTCCTAAACTCTGTCCTGGTTTGTGGGATGCAATAAATGTGGCTTTTAAGATTGTGGGCTATGTACCAGTTAATTTGATTTCAAAATTCATAGTTTTATGAAAGCTATTGAAAGCACACATGTGCCTACTTTAGATACATAATAAACTCAGTTGATATGGATGGTTAATTTGATATTCAAGTTCACAGGCTAAAAGAGGAGGAAGGATTTCGATGGGACCATTCACTCCAGTAAGTATAAAGTCAATCAAATGTCAACTTCATAAAATAGAATTATATAATAATAAATAAAATATTTACAACAAAGAATTTTGTTATGTGGATCTGAAATGTGTTGTTTTTAAAAATTTGATATAATTTTTTTTCAAAAAAAAAAATTGTTCTGATATAAATTGTGGAAATATAAAATCTTTGATAAAAAATTTACAATTATTTAATCATTTATTTTCATAATTTAAATAATTAGATAAATATAGAACATATGTTTTTAATATATAAATTTTATGTAGCTGATTAATATATTGTGTTTTTTATAACTATACAATTTATCTATACAAAAATATCAGATCATGTTATATCAAACATAAATATGTTAATAAATATCAACAATTAAATATTTTAATTTGATAAATTATATAGATTATAAATAAGATAATAATATTAAAAAAAATTAGTGTAATAAATATATTAATATTTTATAATTATATATAATTTTTTAATATATAAATATAAATATTATTCACAATTCTTCATTTGAATAAGAATATTTTTAAAGTATGAATATATTTAACATGTATAAAGTATTTTAATATTAAAGTTTTTAATATTTATTATAAGTTAGTTTGAGGACATCATTTTCGTCTATATACTTAAATAAAAGAATGTTGTGATTGATTTTCTCGTTAAATAGAATTATGAAAAACCAATTCAACATACTTTAGTGTATAATCAAGGTAAGAATACTTCAAAATGCTTAGAGGAAAATCAAAAAATCTATCATTTAACCACTTTAAATATGTATAAAGGAAAAATTAAAGTTGAAATCCGTTAATTCTTAAAAACTCTAATATTTAACTTATTCTATTCTTTTATTTTCTCTTGTTTGTATTTTTCTTTGGCCTACCTAAAATGGTAGCCCTATTACTATAATTTAATTTTTATAAATATTTTTTATTTTTTAAAAATAAAAAACATTTATTACAAACTATGTTACAAGCTATGATTTCTAAAATACAAATACATTTAACGTGTGCAAAGTATTCCTTTCAAACCCCTCTTTAACATTTTTTGTTAGAGCTATATTAGTATTGGTTTCTCACTTTTTTTTTGAGAAATTGGGGGACGTCCATTTATATTTTCTTTCGTTTGAATTTCAAAACAAATATTTTTAAACTTTCAATATAACATTGCTATGTTGTTTTCTTAATGTTTGAGTTGGAAGCATAAGACATTATGACATCGAGATCAACTCGAGAGAGGAGTGAATATGAATATTGTATTTTGTTGTAAACGTTCTTTAATGGTTGAATTAACCAATCATTTTAGTTTTCGGTGTGCTTTATTAAAAAAAAAAAAAGGTAATAGGCTTCTTTTCAAGTAGAGTAATTTCAAAATATGATATTAGAATCCCAACAAAAATAAGGTAGCGGCTGTCTATCTTATTCAATTATGCATTTTATAGGAACATATTTAGATGTTAATTATACGGAGTAGACTTTAAAATTATTACTATAGGTTTTTATTTTTTCCTATTTTTTAATTAGGGATATTATATTTGTGTGTATATTTGGAGTTTTCGTACATTTGTGGGATAGGCTAGCTTATGTGGAGATGTGTGTCATAGATGTGTCATAGGTGTCATAAGAATGTCATAAGTAACTCCCTTGATGGGAGTTACTTCTCTATTCTTAGCACCTTGTCACCACTTTTCATAGAGGAGTTACAGTGTATTCTTGGGGTGCAGTGGCCACCTTTTGTGGAGGGGTTACGTATTCTCCTATATGTATTCTTCACTTTGGCCATCTCATGTTAATCAAATTTTGATTTTCTCCATTTTGTCTTGTACAATTTATCTTCTTGTGTAATTTTCAAATTGATTTAGCATCTATGTGGTGTGCAATTGCTTCATCTCGTGTGATCACGTCTCCATTGCATTCGCATTATCCGGATTCTAAAAACAACTCTGATATGGTATCAGAGCCACTCCGGTAATCGTGTCTCTGGTTATGCTATTAGTTTATTCTAAAATTTTTACTTTGCTTCCTTAGTAGTTTTTTCGTTTAACTCCATTGCATTTGAGAGTTTTGGTAGAGTTTTTTGAAAACTCATGCAAATCCATACGGAAACTTGTTCAAAAAATTACTTCTGAGTTAGAATTTGCCAAGACATCTTGTTTAGATCTGTTGTGGCTTCAACTAAGGCAGTGGAATTTCTTTTTTTTTGGGCATTCTATAGGAAAAAGATAGGTCTCTACAATCTGGGTCTGCTTCTTGGATGTTGGAGGCGCTGACTTTATTGCACGTTGCACGGCGCTGAGTTTGTTGTGAACTACAGGTGCTGCCTTTGCTACGAGCTTCTTCACCAACCGATGTAGGCGCCGCCTTTGTTGCAAGCTGCAGGGGCCGCCCTTGTTGCAAGCTTCTTCATACCCCTCACTTGTGCGCCACCTCTGCTGTGTGCTGCTTGCGTCGGCCCTATCTCTGTTGTTGTCCTTGTTGAGTTCAGTTTTTTTTGGTTTCCAACACCCCAAGGCCACGCTGGACACTCTTCTGGTCAAGCATCCCTTCTATAGCAACGCCACGCCAAGCAGCAACAACGCCTTCAGCAACAGCCACGCCATCATTTGTTTTTTCTGCAAGCAAAATCTGAACTTTTTTTTGCGCCCCTTCCTTGCTTGGCATCCCATGTGGGCCCTTGGACACTTTGCATCCATCAAATTGTCTTTTATTTTATTTTTTTAAGTTAAAAATTGACTTGTCAAAAAAAATCAGTCAATTTCACTGAATATTAAGTTTTTTAGACAATTTGATAATTTGGGGGTTTAGATTTAAACTTGTATCTTCACATATCAAAGACTAAGGGTGAGGCTCGGGTTGGCAGGAGGCCAATTCCCCCTCACAAAGACCTCCTTTGGATTCCTCGCTCCGTGCCGAATCCAACGAGTGGTTGGAAGGCCCATTTCTCTCTCAAAACAGGGATTTTTTAAATGTTTTAGTGTTTTTTTGCAAAAACACTAGTTTACGAAAAAATTAAACCTTTAATATCTTGCAAACGGTAGCTCGGATTTGGATACCATTTTTTGTAAAAGTGTTTGTAATTCAATTCTCCATAGCGTAGGCTTGTTATTTGTCAAAAACACACTAGTTTATAAAGTGATTAAAATTTGGGTCTCCTAGAACGCATTTTCAGCTGAGTCTGACGTCCTGTTTGCTTATAGTATTGCACTGATTTCTCTAAGACGCATTTTCGACTGAGCCCAACGTATTTTGAGCATGCACTTGCATATTTAGGGGGGCTCAACATTTCAGGGGGGTGTGATTGCTTTTCACAACTTGCAAATATTTGCTTTCATTCTCCTTTTTACATAATTTCACAACTTGAAATCAACACAACTTCACCTAAATTCATCTTAAAAATAGATTATTTTCAACTTAAACCCCTAACACCCTTCAACTATCATGAATGGAAGGTTAAAATGTCAATCATTCTTAGAAGCAAATGGTTGTCTATGATCACCATGGGTACTGAAGTAGAACCCAACACTGATGCTGAAAAGGTCAAGTGGTACAACCGTAGTGATGAAGCCTATGGATTACTAAGCTTGTCTATGTCTCCAAAAAAATTATTTTATTTAAAAAACTCTAAGACTCTCAAAAAAATATGGGACACCTTAGAACTCTTATTTGGGAAGCTTGATGAGATGAGAGGTAATGAACTCAAAAACGAACTTATAAGTCTAAGTCTTAGCAACTTTGACACCCTACATGACTTCTTCACTAAGTTTAAGGCCCTTAGATTGCAATTGAAAAAATTTGGGATAGAGAAGAAAGATGATTAACTCATCCTTTCTATTATCGCAAAGTTAGGTCCAAGCTATTCAGTGTTTGTCTCCACTTTCCATGTCACAAAAAGTGCCCTTAGCACTACATGGAAAATGTCTTCTTTGGATTCATTCATTACCGACTTGACTAGGGAGCAAGATAAGCTAATTCAAATGGGCACAATGAATTCTACTCAACCCCAAGCTTTAATAGCTAGAAATGGTAAGGATAAGACTTCAACAAAGGAGAACAAGAAAAAGAACAAGGACCAGGGGAAGAAGAAAGAAAACAACAATTCTATCAAAAACAACACTGAGTCTTCTTCCTCCAATTCTAAACCTAAGAAGGAGAAGGTTAAGTGTGCCTATTGTAAAAAGACAAGTCATGATGAACACAAATGCATGGAGAAATAAATAGATCACCTAACTCATCTTCTAGAGAAACATAACATAGGTGTTCCTGAGTCCATCAAGCAGAATTCATCTACTCAAGATTCTACCAAGGCAAAAGGCAAGGGTAAGGAGAAAGAAAAGGGCAAGGCCCTTGTAGATACTACAGCTTCTACAACATCATGAGTCATTGATTCGGGTGCTTCTCACCACATGAGCTCTTCACTAGTTGAGTTTTCATCTTTAGAGCCTTGTAACATGACTTCAATTAGTTTGGGTGATGACACATCAGTTTCTGTTGCAAGGAGAGGGTCAGTTGAAATGGAAAGAGGAACATTCAATAATGTTCTAAGTGTTTCTTCTCTTTCAATCAATCTCCTATCAGTGTACCAAATCACTCACATTGGTCAGGGCATGAGAGTTGAGTTTTCACCAGATTCAGTGGCTATCAGGTAGTTGCATAGTGATACTATAGTGGTAGTGGGTAGGGCAGATCACCAAGCAAGGTTATACACCTTCTCACATTTTACATCATATTCTTTTCCAATAGCATTGCTGACTCATTCAGATAGAGTTAGCAAATTGTGACATGATCATTTTGGCCACCTTAACTACCGCTATCTTGAGCAACTTTGCAAACATGACATGGTCATTGGCTTGCCTCGTGTTCAATTCTCAAAAGGACTTTGCGAGGGGTGCTACTTTGGGAAGCATCCTGAAGTAAAATTTGACAAAGGCTAAGCTTGGAGGGCTTCACAACCTTTGGAGTTAGTCCATAATGATGTATCAGGACCCTTTTCCAAACCATCTTTCACAAGGGCCAAGTACATTCTCACTTTTATTGATGATTTCTCTAGGTACACTTGGATATATTTTCTCAAACAAAAGTCTGAAGTGTTTAAAAATTTTCTAGACTTCAAGGCTCTTGTTGAAAAACAAAGTGAGAAATCCATCAAGGTTCTTCAAACTGATAATGGAGGGGAGTATGTCAACATCAGATTTGAGTAGTTTTGCACCACAGAAGAGATTGATTTGTAGCGCACAGTCACTTACAGTCCTTCACAGAATGGGGTTGCTGAATACAAAAATAGGTTCTTGAAAGAGATGGATATCTGTATGATTCACTCCAAATCTTTAGCACCACAGTACTGGGCCGAAGCCATGAATTGTGCTTGTTACATTCAAAATAGGGTTCCTCACAAAGCTTTGAAAGGGATAACACCCTTTGAATCTTGGCATAAAAGGAAACTTGATGTTGAGCACCTTAAGATTTTCAGATCCCTAGCCATGGCCTGTATTTTAAAGAAAAAATGCAAAGCTATAGAACGCCAGTCCAAGCCTTACATCTTTGTAGGATATCCGGATGGTATTAAGAGGTATCGTCTTCTAGATCCTATCACTCATGAGTTATTCATCGAGAGAAGTGTCTATTTTTAGGAGATTCCTAGAGACTCAACACTTGACACTTCTTCTCCCTCATCAGATCTACTTCTTCATGATGATTCCTCATCAGATTTAGATCAGCCACAACAGGTTCTTGAGCCAGAATCATCTTCTTCTTCTTCAATTTCAGACAGCGAGGACTGTGATGCAGAGTCATCCACCTCTAGTCAGTCAAAAGATGAGGAGTTATCACCTGACTCACCCACTTTTGGGCCACTTTGGGCCAGACAGACACTTGAGAGTGTCGGCACTTGGGCAAGAGATCCCGCAAATGATAGACGTAATACGGGGGATTTTCAGAGAGATCCACATGCCTTCTTTGCTTCAGTTTCAGATCCACAGACTTTTCGAGAGGCATCAGGGGTACTTGAGTGGGATAATGGTATGGAAGAAGAATATTCTTCCTTAATCAAAAATCACACTTGAGACTTGACTTCACTTCCTAAGGGAAGAAAGATGGTTTGATGTAGGTGGATATATCGAACCAAGTTTGCAGCAGATGGGTCAGTTGATAAGTACAAGGTGTGATTGGTCACCAAGGGTTTCTCACAAGTGGCAGACATTGACTACTCAGAAACCTTTGCACCCGTTGCAAAGATGACTTCTATCTGACTCACCTTGGCTATTGTCGCAGCACATGGTTGGGATGTGCATCAGATGGATGTGAAGAGTGCCTTTCTTCATGGAGACCTAGAGGAGGAGATCTACATGAAAGATTTGTTCAAAATTCTTTCTTAGTATCCAGACTTAAAATTTTTATCTATGGCCTCAAACAGGCCCCTCGGGCTTGGTATGCCAAGATGGATTCCTTCTTTCTCACAGCGGGTTTCACTAGGTGCCATTCTGATCCCAATGTCTACTTCTTGCAACATGATGATTCGCTCCTAATTTTGGTTCTATATGTTGATGACATTTTGATCACCGGGAGTTCTTCATCAGCTATTGCAGCGGTGAAGGCATCTCTCCAAGATAGATTTGACATGATAGACTTGGGTTTGTTGCACTACTTTTTTGGCATCGAGATCTCACAATCAGATTCAGGGATTTTTCTTGCACAGCCTAAATATGCTCTTGACTTATTAGCTCGATTTTACATGGCTAATTACAAGCCATCTCTGACTCCCTTTCTATCAGGAGTCAAGCTTGAGGCTGACTGTTCTTCACCATTGGTTGATGCCACTCGGTATCGCCAACTTGTTGGTAGTCTCATCTACTTGACTCACACCAAGGCTGACATATCCTATACAGTGGGACTTGTCTCCAAATTTATGCAGGAACCTCATGAGCTACATTGGAAAGTAGTTAAGAGGATTTTGCATTACATACAGGGTTCACAGAGATATGAGATTCATTACAGATTTGGCATAGAGGTTGACTTGGTTGGATATACAAATTTAGACTGGGCTGGAAATTCACAGACTCACAAGTCCACTTCTTGTTACAGTTTCTCTCTAGGTTTTGGTCTTATCGATTGGTTTAGCAAGAAGTAGAATGCTATTGCTATATCATCCATAGAGGTAGAGTACAGGGGAGCTGTTAATGCAGCTACTGAGGCTATTTGGCTTCAAGAGATTCTTTCTAAGTTTGACATTTCTATCAGGGAGCCCACCATCATTTATTGTGACAACCAGAGTACCATTCAAATTTGCAAGAATCTGGTTTAGCACTAGCAGACCAAGCACATAGAGATTCACATGCATTTCATTCAGGAGCTTATTCATGGTCAAGTCAGTGACTTGATATTTTGTTAGTCTTTGGAGCACATTGCAGACATCTTCACCAAACCTTTCACTGAGAGAAAGTTCATTCATTTACGAGATTTTTTTGGGGTGCGGTCCGCATTTGTAGTAGCATCATCTTCGAGGGGGGCCCACTAGCATCTTATTTCTTTTGTCTCTCTTTTAGGGAGGAGTTTTTTCCTACGGGTTTTCTCTTTTTCTCTATTTTATGGGAGATTGCATTTGTACATGGGTACCTCATCAGGCCTAATTGTTGGGACCCATTTTATATTTTCACACTGCCCACCTAAGCTACGTTTATGGGGGGTATTAGTGTAGGTTTTTATTTTTTCCTAATTTTTAATTAAGGAAATTATATTTGTGTGCATACTTAGAGTTTTCCTACATTTGTAGAATAGGCTAGCTTATGTGGAGATGTGTGTCATAGATGTGTCATAGGTGTCATAAGAATGTAATAAGTAACTCCCTTGATGGGAGTTACTTCTCTATTCTTAGCACCTTGTCACCACCTTTCATGGAGGAGTTACAGTCTATTCTTGGGGTGCCTTGGCCACCTTTTGTGGAGGAGTTACTTACGTGCTCTCCTATATGTATTCTTTACTTTGGCCATCTCATGTTAATCAGATTTTGATTTTCTCTATTTTGTTTTGTGCAATTTATCTTCTTGTGTAATTTTCAAATTGCTTTAGCATCTATGTGGTGTGCACTTGCTTCATCTTGTGTGATCACGTCTCCATTGCATTCGCATTATTCGGATTTTGGCAACAACTCTGATAAAAATTAATAGTGGTTAACTCAAATCATATGTCGTTATCTTCATGATAATTAGGTAGGGGATATCTCTTTTATCTAAGTGTGTACCCCATAAAACATATTTAGATATTAATTATATAAAGTAGGACCTCAAAATTAGTATTGATCAACAATTTAATTGATTGCACTTGATTTTTGAGTTTTTTTTACTCCTTTTTTTATATGTAAATTTAATATTTACATCAATATTTTGTTATCATTTTTTTTTAATTACATTAAATAATATGTGCAATCCATATACATATACCCACATATAATAATTCAATTTGCTAAAACATACAAATGTATTTTTTAACATGCATTGTGTTTGTTAATGATCGTAAAAGACAAGTGTTTTTCAACAAACACAATGTGTTTGTGAATGCTTATAAAAAAATAGTATGTCTTTCAAAAATTACATTTATACAAATGTTTTGAACATTATTTTTAATTCAATGTTTTGAACATTATTTTTAATTATATTGTGATATGTGTCCATGCATCTATTAGTCCAATTCCTAAATTTTAAATGCAAAAATTATATTATATTTATAATTTTTAGATCCACTATATAATTGATGGTATTTAGAACTCCATAAAAAGGGTCTCACTAATTATTTTATTAGATTTACTTCTTTCATTTGATAATATCCATATAAACAACACCAAATAGACCACTTAAAAGCATCAACTTCATTTTGATAATGTCTTTGCCATGTAGTCTCTCCATAGAGACTCGAGGCAAACATAATGTACATTTGAAAATGATAGAGGCCACTCAATTAAAAGCATTACACCATACATCCATAAACGGGGATCACATAAAGCTATAGATTTTTAAATATGGTATATGACATATGACAATGTCAATCTCGACCTACACTTATCCTACATGACATGTACATCTCCAAATAACTTTTATTCATCATTCCCACACACATGCATGCTAAAAATGATCTCGATCTATATTAAGTTTCTATCAGTCACCTCCATGAACATCTCGGTCTATGCTAAATTAGTTAAATAGCCTATTTAGACATTTTCATATCACCACATTTGCATTCATGTCTCTCAGATAGTAACGTATATGATAGCTAAATTTTAAAACCAAGTGAACTAGGAAAACAAATGGATGCAAATTCCTATTCTAAATCTAAATTAAAACCTTATATTGAGTTATTCAAACAAATGGAAAAAATTAAATACTTACAGTACCATCATGCAAATTAAATACATCACCTTCTCCACTGATTGAGTTTGATTTATTCTTGACTCTTGGTATGTGGATGCTCAACTTAATTCTTCAAGCAAAGAGAAATTTAACAACATATGGGTGTATAATCTTGATTTTTTCAATGGATGTGTAGAATAATTTTGATAGTAATTCAATAGTTTGAAGGTGGATGATGACACTTTAATTTATAAGATTTTGGATGAGAATATGAATGGTTGGGATAAATCTAGATTTATTAAATTATGTTAATTTTGGACAATTAGAATTGAGTCCTCTTCCATGTGGAAGAGATCAATTCCTCATGTGTTTGAGATAAGAGGGGAAAGTTAGTTGGTAGATGAAAATATCTTATGAATGAGTCAAGGTAGTTGGATGACTTAGCGTTTGGTTGAGAGAAGTATGGAAGACATTTGGTGGATCATAAATTTTATATTTTAATTAGTTTTATGGAATTATGTGTGCATGATTAATTATTTAATATGAATTAATTAATTATTTGAAAAAGGGATGAAAATGATATTAGTGGTAAAATTTAAATTTGGGGTGGTGGTTGAGTTTGTGTATCAATATTAAATAAAGTTAATTATGACACTAAATATGGTAAAATTTAGGTGTCTACAATGTCAGAATCAAACAATAACATTAATGAAACTATCATGAAGCTGGGATTATTGTCTTTCACCTAACAATGACTATTTTTAAAAATCAAATCATTCCCATAGGTCGGGCAATTCACCTAGCATGTCAGTGGTGTGGAAAATTACCCAATTTAGCATATTTAAATACAAATCAAGGTCAAAGTTATTGATCAACTAGCACTTATCTATCAAACATTTATACACTATTACACATTAATCAAATATGTTATATTCTTCCCAAATTACAAATCAGTCACTATGATCATTCATATTCCAAGTTTGAATCACATTAAACCAAGTCGAGAGTCAACATCGTCAAGCTTAAATCCAAATTTATAGGTGCATTCATATAGCATGAAGGAACAATATTAAAAAATCACACTAATGGAAATAACTACATGTGGTTTGATTTGCCTTTTCATTGTATTGTATTTCTAGGCAACATTCAATCATAAAATGGTGCTTGGGGTTAGCTCAACCCAATTAAAATTTCTCAATTTTTTATAAATTTTTATCCTTCACAAGTGGACCTAGGGTCTCAAGGAGAAAGAAGTTAATTTATAGATTTGTGCACATAATCAAGGTTTAAACCCATATATATATGGGTTTAACCCTTGATTATGTGCACACACACACACACACACACACACACACACACACACACACACACATATATATATGAGTTACATGACACTGTATGTTTAAATAGTGGTAAAACATCATAGGATAGTAAGTTAACCCTGGTCACCTATGTCTAATGAATTCACCCATGCATGATGGTGCCAATCGTCCATGTATAGAGACATAGTTCTAGATCCCAAAAAATCATGTGCCTCCTTTTATTCTATTTTTAGATAGTCTGAACACATTCACAATCATCAAATAAACTAGTTAAGCTATGAATCTGATCCTTTATTTTATTTTTCTTAAATAACACATCTAATTATCAAGTCAATTCCAATATTATATATTCATTTTTATACTTGATTGCTATATATTATTATTGGAGGTTTTTCAATAATGTCTCCAAGGTGACCAAGGTTGTTGATGAGGTGTCATGTGTGTTAGATTGACAATGACAAAGTGTGTTTCAATGTGCCTCAGTGTTCTTGCATAGTTCTTTAGTGTTTGACTTAGTGAGGCAATTGATGGATGATATTGATGATATGGACACATTACAGAGAATCTGTGAGGTGTTATGAGTGCTTATAATGCTTATGAAAGTGAACGGATTTTATCAGAGCAGTCATATGAAGATCTAGGTTCAAGTAGTCATCTTGACAAATAAAACTGAGTGAGTTGATTGACGACATCATATTTTGCATGTATGAAGGTTTCAGGAGTAGTTTGATATATGGATGGATTCTCCTATGAAATATGATCATATGGTTCAAATTTTAGGTCATGAGGTTGATCATAGAAAAATTTATTAAGGTGAAAAGTTGGCTTCTTAGAACAAAGTTCAACAGTGTTCACTAAGTTTTTATACTTAACCATATTTACAAGAAGAGATCTACGACTAGCATTAGATCGGGTGATATATATATATATATATATATATATATATATATATATATATATATATATATATATATATATATATATATATATATATATATATAAAGCATTTAATATAAATGGATAAGGATCCAATGGTGTAGATCAAATTTAAATGGTCAATATTACACATGTTAGTGACATGTGTCACAATCATGGAGCTTGAGTAGCAGATCTGATGACGAGCATGAAACCTGTCAGATGATGATCCAATGAAGCATATTGAGTCAAATAGTCAAGATTATATGAGGGGATGCTAAGTGGAATAAATTAATTGGAATTAAATATTCAATGTGCTTAGAAGGCATGCATATATACCAAGTGGTATAAGTTCATTGGTGACTGGCTATAGGGTGCATGGAAGGCATGTAGAGCTACCAAGTGGCACAATCACAAGAGCTCTGATCTAAGATCAATGGAAAAAATTGTTTGATAAATACCAAGATAATCAAAGGACATCAACGGTGTGTATTTTTTCATAGTTTATAGGTAGCATGATATGAGGTTAAGGTGCTCGATGTTTAGTGTTTGAACAATGATCGTTGGAATTCAAATATTCAAATTAATGAGGAAAAAACTAGTCTTAGTATTTGAGCTATATCTTTTGATCCAGGTAGAATTTGATGATAGTGTAAAATGAAAATTTTAATAGGACTTAAAGTCACATCCATCAATTTTGACTATAATATTTTTATGTTTGTACAATTGTAGATATTGAGATTTAAAATTAACTATTTATTTGATTGTGTTCCGCAAGTAACCTGAGGAGGATAATTGAGTTGTTATTGAATACATCTTGATGTTTCAAAATGAAATAACTATTGGAGAGTGTTTTAGACTCCATGAATACTATATTTATGGATTTTTTAAATTTTACTAATCCATATTTAGTATGCATAATTGCTTAGAAGTTGACTATGTTTTTTTATTACATTGGCAGTTTCAGTGACCATCTTGCAGATGCAAGTTGAAGATGTTTTGAGAAGAATTGAATAAGAAAATGAGTATAAATATATTTTATTAGTCTCAAAGTGATCCAATCAATATTTCAAGTGACATTTCAGGTGACGGTTCTATCCCAATTTGTGACAGAACTTCTAGGAGCCATAACTTTTGCACTATAGCTTCGTTTGACTCCCCGTTTGAACCGTTAGAAAGCTAAGAATGAGGGGAAAACCATGAGATGGAACTGAGATATACTTGGTGGGTTTTTACCCCCAAAAACTAAATATAAGTTCCCTAAATTTTAATTTTAGTAGTGTAGTCTAAAAATAGTAATTCCTCAAATTTTGTATTATTGTAAATTGTGGAAGTTGAACCACTTAATCTCCCTCGAGATTGGTGACCTTACACATCCTCTTCATACCTTAAAAATGTGTATAAATAAAGATGTAACCTGAAATGGAAATTAGACATCTCTTTTCAGATATAGGCATGTGTTGCAAATTTGATCAATAAAACATCTCTTCTCAGAGATAACATTATTAAAATTATGTTGTTCTTGTTTCTTGAATTATTTTTGAACCAAAGCTTCTGAGTTTTGGATCACAAAGTCTTATGATAAAGTATTATATTTCATCATATGCCCATGATCAATAATGGAGATTCAAAATAGCTTGCATGTATTTTGACTATGTGTGACCAGTCTGAGTGGTCATTCTGAGAGAGTTGAATTGAATGCTTAGAGCCTACATTGAAGTGTCTAAAGCACATGGAGGTTTAGCTAAGATATTTAAGGGTTCACACATGTGATATAATCATATAAAAATGTAAAATATTTGAGTAGTTGTTTTCTAAGTTTGAGACTGTGTTTTCTATGTATGAAGGCCTAAAGAGCAAGGAGACCTGATTAGCAGGGTCATATGTTGAGTTGGTGTTTCAGGTGGCATGGACCCATATGAGAGTAATCAAAGGGATATTGGAGATAGTTTTGATGTGTTTGAAGCATCAGTAAAGTATGAAGGTGTTCCAAGTAGTCTCACATGTAACGTGTGAGTATGAAGGCCTAATTATTTTAGTTCTCTTCGAGACCCAATGATGGTTTGGGGCTAATGAGGTAATGACTAACCTATGAGAATGGATTTGAGCTATGTCTTAATGTGATAGAATTATTAAGGATTAAGTAAATTATTTTTGTCAAGAAGATAATATTCTTGAAGACTCTATAAATAATGAAAGCAAAGGTGGTGGTTTCTAGACTTGAGTGTGAAGAGTTGAGCTATTGTGAGTGTGTGTGATTTATGAAGGTTGTGAGAGTTGTGTGAATGTTGAGAGGTAGATCTAAGTGCAGATTACATATATGAAATTATGGTCATAATTATATTATTGTATTTATAGGTTTGATGCATGAGAATAAGTGAAGGATTTCTCCATCATATTGAGAAGCAATCAAGAGTTATGGAGTTTTTCATTTCATAGATGTTGTGTTGGTGCTCAACATCTTATGCAAGTTGGTGTTTGTCATATTTAGGGGTTGGTTTTCCTTGTGAAGTTGGTGATTCACTAAAGTCCATATTTTTAATCATTTTATAGGACAAGTAGTTCATGTGTTTGTAGGATTGAGAGTGAGTTTTCTTCTCCAAGAGGGTTTCCCACATATATCTTGTGTTATCTTGCTTATCTTTCATGTTCATTGTTATGACTGGGTTATTTGCTTCTTGATTGATTGTGGTGTATGAATAAGGGTTTGAAGGATTTAGATTGAAGTTTTGAAATATCTTAATTCATTTATTCACCCCCCTCTTAGTGATTTTACCTCTAACAATTGGTATCAAATCAAGACCTTTTGTATAATTTTAACCACTTGAAGGTAATCTTAGGTACAATGATAAGTTCTAAAGGTTTATTTATTAATCAAGATCTGTTGTTCAATGGATCCAATTATGCTTTTTGGAGTGAAAGAGTGAAGACCTACATCATGTTCTTGGGGTTTGACACTTGGAAATCTATTTTGGATGGTTATTCCATACCACCTAATCTTCCAACTAGTGTTGCAGATAAGAAATTAAGTGAGAACAATTCCAAAGGTATGGATTCTATCATTTGTGGTTTTTTTGAGGCTGAGTTCACCAAGGTAATCCATTTCAAGTCTGCCAAAGAGATTTGGGACAAATTTCATCTCATCTATGAAGGAGATTCAAAAGTCAAGTTATCTAAACTACAAACCTACCGAAGGCAATTTGAAAGTATCAAAATGAAGGAAGAGGATACTGTGGCTTAATATCTTTTAAAAGTTAATGAGGTAGTGAATATGATCAAAGGCATGTGAGAGGTTATTAAAGAAGGCACTATAGTGAAAAAGGTATTGAGATCTCTCACTTTCAAATTTGATTCAAAAGTCTCTACTATATAAGAAAGTCATGATCTCACCATAACGAAGATGGATGAATTGTATGGCATTATTTTTGCCTATGAGATGAGAGTTAATGATGAAAAACCACCAAAAAAAGAAACAGCTTCCAATGTAGAAAAAAAGCCAAAGAAAAAGTTTCAAGGTAAGAAGGTCAAGGATGATGAAATTTTTGATATTGATGATGATGAACTAATAGCTTTGTTAACAAGAAAATTGAAAATAGGTTCAGGCAAGTTTAAGGGTAAAATTCTCTTCATATGTTTCAATTGTGGAGAGATAGGTCACTTTGCCAACACGTGTCTGCATAAGCATAAGGGAAATGATAATGAAGAACATGAAGAAGATCATGATAATGATAATAATAAATTTAGGTTTGATAAGAGCAAGAACAATTTTAAAAGGTATAATGGCCAAAAGAAGTTTATAAGGACAAGATGAATCTCTACACCAAGGGATATTGCAGCTCATCTAATGAGAATGATGGCATTGATTTTGAGTATGATCATGAAGATAATGGTCCTACTAAAGATGAATCTCTCTTTATGGCTAAAGAAGGTAGCTACTCATATCAAGAAGAATCTACATGGTTTGAAGGTATTTTAAGTGATACATATGATGAAAAAGACAAGGTAAACTTTAAGAATTAATTGATAAATGCCCTTGAAGATCTAAAGATTGAGAAGAAGAAAACCAAGAATTTGAAGTCTCAAATAAATGACTATAGAGAGTAATTCAGTGTGTTTGAGGCAACAATAAATGAAGACACCAAGGAGCATGAAGATATAATCAAGCATCTTAGTTGTCAATTGGAAATCCTATCTACAAGCTTGAAAGCTAAAGAAGATGGGTGTTCAAGGTATGTGATTGAAAATGAGTCTTTGAAAGCTAAGTTAGAAAAGACTTCTAGAAAGATGAAGTCATATGTGATGTTTGAAAAGAGCTCAATTGATCTATACAACATTCTGAATAGTCAAAAGCATGCTAGTGATAGAACTAAACTTGGTTACAAAGAAGAACAAAAGATTGTAACCCAAGACAAGATAAATACTAATGTCAACAAGGTCAATCAAACCTTGAAGATCAATCATTAGTCAAGAAATGAAGATGTTGGCATAATGAGGACAAATCAAATTAGACAACCGAATGCCATGAGGTATGAAAATTTCAATGGTTACTACTACACTTGTAATTAATTTGAACATAAGGCTAGAGAGTGCAGAAGACCTAGGAATGAATTTGCTTAGATCTATGAATGGAATCATCAATCAAGTGTTGTGAGTCAAAGTTAGTTCTATAGTTGTCATGACATGGGACACATGCCTAGATTTTGTCCAAATCAGGTAAGGCAAGATGAGATCACTTCAAGAAGAATGGTTTGCTACAACTATGATAAGATTGGTCACATTACTAGGTTCTTCAAGCAAAGGCCATCAAGTCAAAATAAGTTTAATCAGAATCCTAGAATGCAAACAAGAAGGTAAGATAAAATATGGAAACCAAAAGTGGAAAATATTTTCCATGATCAGTCTACATGTCCAAGTGGATTGTTTACCACAATAGGGAATAGTACAGAGGTTGAAGAGAATCAGGAGATCTCATTGTCTGCCCATTTTGGGAATAAAGAGGATACAAGTGAACATCTTAATACCGATGAGAAATTTTTCTATGAAGAATATCAGTTGACAATGTCAAGTGGTGATGCTTTGAAGTGTGAGATTGATACTTTAAGTGAAAATGTATGCCAAGAATCTTTATTTTCTCCATGTATTGTTAATACCATCTTAGAAGAAAATAAGAATATTATTGTGGATGAACATGTTTCTTTTCTTAAACCTAAAAATAAGAAGAAATATTAGTATTAGATAAACAAGGAGGAAAAGGAATATGAGGAGTTGTGGGTAACTCCTAGTTTCACATTGTTTTAGGACATTATGGGTCAGGGTGTTTCTATCTAGGCCTCAAGGAGACACTTGACAAGCAAGAGGAAGCATGGTGGATACCAATTGAGATTTGATTGATGTTGTAGGATAAGAATATAATTTGAAAATGTTCATAATGTGAGGGTGAGAATTTGTGAGATGTTCCAATCATGGTTGAGATATGAATAAGTCTGCTACAATTGTGAATTCAAGAAGAATGTTGTTCCAATAAGGTGTTTCTTTATGTTGAGAGCTTCATTGATCTTGTGGTGAACTCATAAGGTCATGAGAGGATGTATTGGCCTCTTGTGAAAATAAATGAATAATTTTAGTAATCTTAAGGTGATTACTTTTTGAATTATTCATTTCAATATCTAGACTGCAAGTATGTGTGCTCAAGGTATGTTCAGGGATTTTGGTCTTAAAGGTCTACAAGCAGAGTATGGAGGTTTTCAAGTGTCAAAATAAGAAAGATGAGTTATCAAGATGATTATGTTGCATAGAAAGGTGTGTTGACTCCATTTAGGTGTGATATAGGTGATTTTATGCATTCAAGATCTTTTGTGTTCAAATTGAAGCTTTTTGAGTACTCTCAGGTTTTCTTAGTTTTGGCTTAAGTGTAAGTAGGTCAAAACCTAGCTGAAGGGGTCTATGGGTTATCCAAGTTATGTGACCTCAAAAATTGGTCTAGAAATATGTTTTATTAACCTCTAGGTGTGATATAAGTTTCAAGTGCTGATGTTGACCGAAAGGTGGTGAGTTGATTGAGTTTCATTTGAATATCAAGTATTTTTTCCCATGCTAGTTAGTTAGTTTTTTAAAGGAGTTGAGGTTTGAGGTTACTTGATATATTTAAATGGCCACATGGGTTGTCAAAAAGTGTTTTATAGTCACCTAAAAGTATGTGGTGTCTTCCATAGATGAGTATTTATGCAAATGAAGGGCTAATTAGCTAGTAGGTTTGTGAAGGAGTTATGGTGTATAAGTAGAGTTGGAAGATGATTTTTGGCATGAATGAGTGGGTACATGAGTGTACTTTATATATGAAATTTTAAGTCTTAAAGGTGAATACACAAAAATTTAAGGGTGTTCCAAGGTTCAGGTAGGGCTACTAGGCCTCTAGGCAAGGCTAGTGAAAATAAGAGTGGTCTTTGGTCATTTTATCCAAATGACAAAGGTATGGTTATTATTGAAGGAGTTTTCTATTTATTTTTATGCATATTTCCTATTTGAAGATTGGCTTATTCATCTATTGGTAAACATGGAGGTAGCCTGAAGTGAGAAGGTATGAAGGCAAGTGTGTTTATTTCATCATGGTTGGAGATGATATGAAGGTGATCAAAGTATTCCTAAGCTTATTTTATTTATGGGGAGTCCCTATTAATGTTTTTTAAAGGTGAGTTCAAACAGTTTTTGGTGTTCATGTGTGTTTTGTCTTCATAGAGCAGAGTATGATCAAAGAAGAGTGTAGTCATGGAGCATGTTTGATAAATTAAATGTAAAAAGAGGTATGAAAAATTTTAGGGGTATTATGTATCATCTATAAGAGGTGGTATTTTTATATTATTGGTCCTTGAAGTATTTTTAGGTCCACAGGATCAGGAGTTGAGCCCACTTTGTCATGGTGTCAAAGGGGGAAAAAGTGCTTGAAGAGAGTGACAACGTCTGAACATAAGCTTTGTATTGGTGTTTGACATCAATTATAAAGGGGGATAATATTTGATTTTTTTTAATAATTTCTCCAAGGTGACCAAGGTTGTTGATGAGGTGTCATGTGTTTTAGATTGATGATGACAAAGTGTGCTTCAATGTGCCTCAATGTTCCTCAATGTTCCTGCATGGTTATTTAGTGTTTGACTTAGTGAGGAAATTGATGGATGATATTGATGATATATAAATGTTATAGAGACATTATGGGGTGTTATAAGTGCTTAGAGTGCTTATAGAAGTGAACAAATTTTATCAGAGCAGTCATATGAAGATCTAAGTTCAAGTAGTCATCTTGACAAATAAAGTTGAGTGAGCTGATTGATGATGCCATATTTCACACGTATGAAGGTATCAAGAGTATTTTGATACATAGATTGATTATCCTATGAAATTTGATCATATGGTTAAAATTTTAGGTCATTAGGTTGAGCGTAGAAAAATTTAGTAAGGTGCAAAGTTGGCTTCTTAAAACAAAGTTCAATAGTGTTCACTAAGTTTCTATACTTAGCCACATTTGCAAGAGGAGATCTATGGCTAGCATTTTATCAGGTGATGAAGATATACGGTGAGTATTTAATATGAATAATTAAGGATATAATGGTTTGGATCAAATTCAAATTGTCAATATTGCATGTGCTAGTGACATGTGTCATAATCACGAAGCTTGAGTAACAAATCTAATGGTGAGTGTGAAACTTGTCAGATGATGATCCAAAAAAGCTTATTGAGTCAAATAGTTAAGACTACACAAGGGAATAATAAGTGGTGGAATTCCATTAGATTAAAATATTCAATGTGATCAAAATTCATGTGGAGCTACCAAGTGGTGGAAGTTCATTGGTAACTGGTTATAGGGTGCACAGAAGGCACACAAAGCTGCTAAGTGGCACAATCATGGGAGTTCTGATCTAAGATCAATGGTGAGAATTGCTTGATAAATACTAGGCTACTCAGAGGAGATTTATTGTGTGTATTTTAAAATAATTTATAGGGAGCATGAGATGAGGTTAAGGTGCTTGATGTTTAGTGTCTGAACAGTGACCATTGGAATTCAAATATTCAAATTAACGAGGGAAAAACCAATCGTAGTATTTGAGATATATCTTTTGATCTAGTTAGAATTTCATGATGGTATAAAAGGAAAATTTTAATAGGACTTCAAGGTACATCCATAAATGTTTTATAATATTTGGATGTTCATACATTTGTATCTATTGAACTTTAAAGTTGACTATGTGTTTGACTATGTTCTGCAAGTGACCCGAGGAGGATAATTGAGTTGTTCTTGATAATATCTTGATGTTTTAAAATGAAATAAATATTTGAGAGTGTTTTATACTCCATGAATAATATTTGTATATATTTTTGAGATTTTAATAATCCATATTTAGTATGAATAATTGCTTAGAGGTTGACTATGTTTTTTGATTGCACTGGTAGTTTGAGTGACCATCTTGCAGATGCAAGTTGAAGGTGTTCTGATCAGAATTGAAGAAAAAAATGAGTATGAAGATGTTTTATAAGTATAAAGGGATTATTATAAATTATTATATGTGATTATATGCCATTGATTAGTTATGGAGAGTCAAAATAACTTGCCTGTATTTTGACTGTGTGTGACCAATCTAAGTGGTCATTCTAAGAGAGTTGAATTAAGTGCTTAGAGCATGTATTGAAGTGTATAAAGAACATGGAGGTATATATGAGCTCCTAGAGGGTTTACCCATGTGATATAATAATATCTAAATGTGAAATATTTGAGTAGTTACTTCAGAAGTTTGAGACTATGTTTTCTATGTATAAAGGCGTAAAGAGCAAGGATACTTAATTGGTAGGGTCGTGTGTTGAGTTGGTGTTCTAGGTGGCATGAAACCATATGAAAGTAAGCAAGGGGATATTGGAGATAGGTTTGATGTGTTAAAATCATTGTTAAAGGTTGAATTCAGTCCAATTAGTCTCACATGCAACATATGAGTGTGGAGGCCTAATTATTTTAGGTCTCTCCAAGACCTAATGATTGTTTGTGGCTAATGAGGTAATGGTTGATCTATGAGAATGTATTTGAGATATGTCTTAGCATGATAGAAGTGTTAAGGGTTAAGGAAAGTATTTTGGCTGACCAAGAAGACAATATTTTTGAAGACTTTTTAAAGAGTGAAAGCAAAGGTGATGGTTTCTAGACTTGAGTGTGAAGAGTTGAGTTGTTGTGAGTGTGTGTGATTTGTGAAGGTTGTGAGAGTTGTGTGGATGTATTGAGAGGCAGATCTGAGTGTAGATTGTATTTATGACCTTATGGTCATAATTATATTTTTGAATTTATAGGTTTGATTCATGATAATAAGCAAAGGGTTTTTCCATCAGATTGAAAAGCAATCAAGAGTTTTGGAGTTGTTCATTTCATAGATTGGTGCTCAACATCTTAAGAAAGTTGGTGCTTGTCATCTTTAGGGGTTAGTGTTCCTTGTGAATTAGGTACTTCACTAAAGTATCATGTTTGTAACCATATTATAGGAGAAGTAGTCCATGTGTTTGCAGGCTTGAGAGTGGGTTTTCTTCCCCAAAAGGGTTTCCCACATAGATCTTGTGTTATCTTGCTTATCTTTCATGTTCATGGCTATGAGTGGGTTATTTGATTATTGATTTATTATGGTGTATGACTAAGGGTTTGAAGGATTTAGATTGAAGTTTTGAAATATCTTGATTCACTAATTCACCCCCCCCTCTTAGTGATTGTACCTCTGAGAATTATAAATTAAATTAATTCTACTAGTTCTATCCTATTGTGATTCACATTAGTCTAAATTAGGGTAAATTTTTTTGTGAACCTCTATAATTCTTAAATATTTCTAAGGTTTTCCTTAGGGTTTCGTTATTCCTTTAAATTTTTAGTTTTTTCACCTTAGGATTTTATTTATGATTTTCTCTCATATTAAAAATTACATATAAATTTAATATATAAACATTGTTTTTATTGGTTGACTCAAGTCATAATTTTAAGCATTCCATATTTTACTAATTTGAAATGTGTTATTTGGATCAATTATGGAATCTTATGGATTTTATATTTATATGTGAATAAGGTTAAAATGAATAATGAACTATTCTTAGCCTCCCTTAATACATAACTCCTTGAAAAAATTATTATAATGGCTGAAACCAAAAGTACTCAAGGGGTGTTATCTAAAGCCATACTTATATTAAAACATTTGATGAAGAGGATGAAAGAAAATTGAAGCAAAATTTTGACCAAAATACACCAATGCATCACACAATGTAGTATGTGGCTCAAGACTAGAAAAAATAGCCCAAACTACTACATATGGGGAATAATATGACCCTTTATGTGATATTAATAAAACCAATACTACTAATATTATTCCTACATTTACACCTTCAGTTACACATGTGATATATACCCAAGGTGTGGGGGAAACACAAGGCTTATTTTAGACACTAAAAATCTACACACCTGCATTTTCAAATGTTGAAAATTCTCCTGGACCTACTTAGGACCCCCTTGGGACCAACCTACACCAATTTGGCCTCACCAAGCTCATCTGCAGTCAGTTTCACAAACTGTCTCAACATGACCTTTAGGTTCATTTTCCTCTAAAACCTAACCATCAATGGTCAAGGTGACCATTGACAATTACATATGAGAACCCTTGACCATCGATGGTTAGAATCCACCTCTTAACCAAAAGCATGCAATCTTTCTACTGACCTCTTCTAAATATAACTTATCTAAATATTGTTGTGAGCCTTTGCATTGATGTATTATATTTAGATGGCCTAGTTGCACCTTGACTTCCACCTCTTGCTTGTGCCTATAAGAGAGAGAGACCTAAGAGGTCAAATGGGTCTACAATAATTATCAATAGCTTAGGTGTTCAATATTTTTTTTTATAGGTCAATCAATGTCATCAAT
The DNA here is from genome assembly GCA_037957365.1 of Torreya grandis. Lineage (NCBI taxonomy): Eukaryota > Viridiplantae > Streptophyta > Pinopsida > Cupressales > Taxaceae > Torreya > Torreya grandis. Next base: position 1,508,740 of record JARHVA010002388.1, on the reverse strand, counting down.
GTTATCAAACATCATCATCCATCTTATTGAGAGCTGACTTATCATCACCTCTCAACCAAAATCTCAAGTACCATTACTCTATCATAATCTAACTAGATTCCACCAATAGGTTAACTCTATCAACCACCCACCCAATTGACTTATAGTAAGACAAGTACTTATTTGTCAATATTCATGTATTTTATTTCCATTTTGTAATCAACCTAGCCCTTGTCCAACTCTCAAAATCCATCTTTTGGATTTTATCATTCAGCTATTTATCAAACCCAAAACTTACATAGTAACCATCAATGATTGGTTCAACCATTGATGGTCTGCCTAACTACTGACGGTCTGCCCAACCATCTATGGTCACCTTAACCACTGATGGTCACTTGTGGTTGTAAAAACCAATAAGTTGTTTTCACCCACCTACCCTCAACCAAACTTAATTTTTTGTGTTTCTAACCACTCACAAACCCCTTCAAATTTTTTTGAGGCATACCACAACCTCTTAGCACTAGTATTAATTAGTTTATCGATAATTTGATCATTTTTAGTCCCTTTTCTTAGTAAGTACTCTTGTGTTCATTTTCAGTAATCTTTTTTAATTGATGAAAGCCCATTTTTTTTCTATTTTTGTGAACTTAATTATTTAAAATGTGTTAATTGACAACCCCTAAAGAATCTCTCTTCTATGATATAGCTATTGCTAGGAAATCCACCCAACTATCTATCTAATGAACAAGTTTGCTTTAGTGTTTTCTTATTTGCAGGTCTTCCTTCCAAGCCAAAGAGGAGCTATCATAATCATTTGGATTCAATGTGTGCACAAACAAATAGTTTTTTCAAGCACACCCATACTGAGTTTCTTTTCTCTCTTTTTTCAAAACTTAAAGTGAAAATTTACATGAAAATTTTTGGCACACCTAGTGGGACCTAGAGTATTTACTCGTGTTTTCTTTGTATTTGTATGCTCTTCTCTCTATTTTTGCTCATAATTGGAACTAATATTGCTTTTGGGTTTAAAATCAACTGCATACATTGTTTTCTTTTATCATTAGTTCACTTTGGATTAAAGCACAGTAATCTTATCATAGCACCACTTTTGTTGCACACACTAGCCAAACCAATTTCATCAATCAAACATCAAAATAATATGAGACAAGGCCTAATTGGGATTTCATCACCTAGTGGTCACCTTACCATTTATAGACAATCCTACCTAGAGATCATTACCAAGGGGAGAACCAACTCAACTCTCTGGTTGAGTATAAACTCTGGCTATCAATATATATTGGCTGACCACCTGACATTTTTATCACTATAGGATCGTAAAGTGAGGGGGTAAGCCCCAATACCAAGCCAAATCTTGATTCAAATATAGATTTTTTTGAGCACTTAAACAACTTAAAACTAACCAGAGACTGCTTCTATGTACCTAATCTACAAGCCAACTTCTATCACACATTCTCATAAACTAAGGCATAAGCCATAAGCAAGATTCAAACTAACCTCTAGGCTTAATGTACTTCATGGTGTGTGTCTTGATTGCCTCAATAATTTTCTTGTCTTCTTCTTGTTTGAGTGGTGTTTTTTTTCTTGTTTTCTCGCCCCCTTTCTTGTATGGTTCTCACTCACCAACAATGAAGAGACGTAGTAAATCAAAACCTGTCACTTAAAACAACATCTTCTACCTCCTCATCTATGAAGTACATATTTAAGGTATAAGATTCACCTCATCCATTGGGAAGCCATAATTTTTCTTGGGTATTTCCCCAAGGAGACATGGATTTTACCACTTTTTTATACAACAATCCAATTTCCCTTCAGAACTACCTTAACACCTCCCTTCACCATGTCCCAGTTCCAACTTTACCTCAGGATCCTCCTTATGGCATGCCATCCCACCTTATGAGGGTTGTTCCTTTCATTGTAGTCACCACCTAGCCTTTGACTACCTAGGCATCTTTATCTACTAACCTCTTTGATGCCATGGTTGAAAACCAACCTATCAAACCAACCGCTACCTTTACACCTTTCACCCCTACCAATGACTCCACCTTGAAGACAAACCAACCATTACCCCATCACAATCCACTTGTTGTTGGATCACTCACCATCATCACTACCAACCTTACCTATGTCAAACCTAACCCATTGGTCAATACCCATTTACCAAGATTAGGGATATCTATCCCTTCTGATTCACCGCCTACTAGCACAAAGGTCACTACCTCCCCTCATGTTACCAACCCAACAACTGTCCATGCCCAATCCATATGAATCCTTCAATAGGCACCCATTGCACCCAATCTAGGATACACCCCTAACTCACAAGGGTATGTACCCACTACCCAACCACCATCATCTACCTACCCTACCCAACCTCTAGCATCCACATTCAAATATGTGGCAACCTCTCAATTGCCAAAAAATTACATGTATATTACCCAATCTCAACCACAATATCTACCTTACAATCTTTTTGGTGTACCACCTTAAACAAATTTAATGAAGATGCTCATAGACAAGATGGCAAACCTTGAATCATCCATTTAGGGGCCTCATAACATCCTATCTTATGATTAGATTTGTAATGAACCTATTCATCTTTTTGTCCCCATCAGACCTTACCCTCCTCAATGGGAGATTTCAAAATTTACCAAATTTAAAATCAAGGAGGACCCCCAACAACACCTTAGGGATTTCAGGCATGCATGTTACATGATTGCTTATGATGATGCCCTTCCCCTTCAAACCTTCCCTATGTCTTTATCCATCTCTGCACTTGACTGGTATAGTGCCCTCACCAAGTATTCCATCTTTTCTTTCACCCAACTAGCATAGGTCTTCTTAGATCAATTTTTTATTAACAATTCCAAAAATGTCTCTATCACCGACCTCTATTCTATCAGGCAATTCGATGATAAATCCATTATCGAATTAATCACTCATTAGAGAATCTTGATTAATAAACTTTAATTTTCCTTGCCTCAACATGAACTTATAGATATTTTTGCTTAAGTTTATGCCAAACATATATCATCTACACTACATGTCCAAAGCATCAGAGCTTTTGATGAAGCTTTTACCATGTCACGTAAGCTAGAGAACTGAGCCATAGATGAGGGTAAATTGAATTTATGAAACAAGAACTCTACTTTCAAGACCAACGAAACCTCTTCCTCTAAACCAAACAACCAAGGTAATACCAAAACCAAAAGCAAGGGAACTATGAATGTCATTCTCTTTAAACCTGCTCCTCCACCCAATGTCAACCAACAAAGCTCTTCCATTACCTCCAACCAAAACACAAGGATCCCAAACCGAAGCAAAAAAAATAGTTTACTCCACTTGGAGAATCTTATGCCTCAATTTTGGAAAAGCTATTAAAATCTAACCTTATACAACTTCTACCTATCAAACCTTTGCAGCAATTTGATTCTTCTTGTCCAACACCTGCTTGGTATAATAAGAATGACCTTTGTGCTTTTCATTGGGTAATTGAACATGATGTCAGCTAATGTAATACTTTTAAGAATGTTGTTTAGGGTCTTATCAATAAGGGGGAACTTATGTTGGATAATCCCAATGCCCCTTAAAATCAAGCTCTTGACATCTTTAGGAAACCTTTTTCTAACCATGCCACTGCCAAAGCCGAGGACACACAAGATGAATATTCTCATGATGCCCACATGGTTAATATGGTCCTTGATATGCTTGTCAATGGGAAACCTATCATCTAACCTACCTATTTCTCTCCCACTTCACTTGTCAAAGTGGTGGAATCATCTTCTCTTCCTTCAAAAGTGCCACCTAAGGAGGTTCATTTTTCCTCAGCTACACTCATAGAGGATTTGAAATCATCAATCACCCCTTTGGATAGCCTACTTGAACAAACAACCATTCCTAACCTAGCATCTCCCCTAACTATAGATCAAGCCATAAATATGGACATCATGCTCAGGGAAGCAACTTTTTCACAAGTACCCCTCACAAAGCAACCACCTAGTCCAAACTTACCTCCCTTGCATGAAGAAATAGATGAGGCTATCAACCTTCCTCCTTAACCCATAGGTGTATCTTCAACACCCATGACCCAAGGGACAAGATCAATGTACAAACCTTTTTCTAAACTTGTTCAAAAGTTAGGTATGGTCACAAAACTAGACATGGATCAAGCCACTTTCTGGAAACACCTAGGGCTCCCTTACATCAACAAACCTAAACCTTATAGCATGCCTCTAACCAACTAATCCATCATTTTTCCACCACATCTAAAACTAATCATAACTTATACCAACCCCTCACCTTCTTAGTTAACCAAAACAACTGCCTCTCGAACCACCACATCACCAACCAAACCTTTCAAAACTCTTGGTGCCTTCCCTACTCAGAGTTTTATTCACCCATCCTTGAAAGTGAAATTAACCTCACCCAAACCTATACCTAGGTCTTGACCCACACCAACCAAGAGGATGAAACCATTAAAGGGCCACATAACTAGGCCTCTACCTCCTTTTAACATATATTTCCTACTACCATTGGTTACACCAACCCACTTATTATCTAATGTGTCAGTCCTTCCCAAATTACCAATAGATAGAACATAAAAATTGGCCACCCCAGCCACCATCATACCTAGACCAAAACCATCAACCAAAAGCACCACCTTACCCAAACCATCTCTCACCAAACCTATTACAACCAACATGCGCATCTTACCAACCAAAACCACAATCCCTAAACCTTTCTTACCTTTAGATGAATCCTATATGACCATTATTCAAAGATTATTGTAGAACTCCTACCTCACATTACCTCCTATCAGACGTTTTGATCCTCTTGGTTTGAAGCTAGTCTATTACAATGACCATCAAATCTAGTCCTATCATAAGACACCTGGGCATGACACAGAGAATTGCAAAGCTCTCCTAGCCATTTATGAGGATGATCTATTACTAGATGAAAATCCATCCATTCCTCTACTAATACACCCAAAAACCATTCACCAACACAGTCCTAATCCCCTACTCTTACCTCAAAGTGACAGAGAATCTACCCAACCTCCCATCACACCTTTACCCTCTATCCATACCATAAATGTAGTCATGTAATCACAACAAAAAGATAAAGGGAAGGCTAAAGTGTCCATTCCATGGACATACCCACTAACTCATCCTAAACCAAACTAGATCCAAACATCTACATCTGTAGCTAAGCCCAAAGTTACCATCTTAGGCACCTCTGAGGCTAACCCCTCTGAATCCATCAAAAGGGTCATCCTTAAGCAACTTCACCAAAATCCAACTAAGATGAGCCTCTATGATCTCATTTCCACATCACCTCACCATCATCAAGACATGATCAAGATAATGCAAGTTATTGAGGTTGGATGAGGCGACTCTCCACCTATAGAGGCCTTTGTAAGTGCTCTTTAATTCTCCACCCTTGTTACCTTCAAGGACTCCAAAATTCCCTCTATCCTCCCTGAAGATCTAGATCCTCCTCTGTTTATTACTGCCCACATCAACCAAACCCACATTAATTAGGTTATAATCGATGGGGGAGCCAACATCAACATATTTATTCTCATGCCTATGACCAACGCAAATTACTAGATAATGTCATGTCCCAAACTCTAGCTGTGCCTCATTCTTTTAATGACACCATGACCACTACCTTGGGAACAATATTCCTTGACATTCTTCTTAGACCATGCACACTCCCCAAAATTTTCTATGTGGTCAAAGGTGATTTCCAATATGATGTTTTGGTAGGGAGACCTTGATCTAAGATATGGGTTGTGTACCTTCTACCCTCCACCATTGTGTCAAATTAAAGCATGAAGGTCAGGTTATTACCATACAAGCTTACCCTAGCCCTTTTACAACATGCAATATGACCTACTGACCTAATGATGTTCTCCTCCCTCCATCAAAAGCACCACAAATGTCCACCACCAAGCCCTCACCCATGGAAGTTGAAGATTTTGCTTTCCCTTCCACTGATGCATCTACCAGTTTGTCCATTCCCACAAACCAAATACCCACCACTAATGCCTTGGAATCTACCTTTTAACACCTTACCTTTAGAGAATATTATCTCCTTACCCTCGATGCTTTTCCTACTTCCCAAGAGTATGGGAAACTCAACCATCAGCTAGGTTATGATCCCAAAATTAGAGAAATTACCCCTTAGGGAATTTGAGCTATAAAACTCACTTTACTTATGGTAGAATTGACAAGCCCCTTAGTTATACTACCATCCCTTTTTCACCTCAACTATTCACCTCTACCTTCTCTTACTTGGACAACCTAGAATTTGCTAAAGTATACCTCCATAAGTGTGCTTGAAAAGGATTTATCTTAAGATGATATGAACATAGACCACACATATTGATCTTGATCGAAACCCAAAATCCTCATGAGAAGCATGGCCTTGGCTTCATTCTACCTAATAATAAGAAAGACAAACAAACTACTGCTACCATTGATGAAGATTAGACCCCTTCCTCACCAACACCCCTTCCACCTGAGTATGAGGGTGAGGACATCATCCCACCTAACTTTTTTTTCCCATAAACATGATCACCCTTAGACCCCTAACTTATCAAAAGGAAGGGGCACTCGTATCCATCCCTTTAACCCATCCTGAACTAGTGGGAGAAGAATCTCCTACCATTCACATTGTCTAGTGTTGGAATGATGATTCTATTATCACCTACCTTGGTGCGTGCACCTGATTCTTCCATCTAAAAATCCTTACCTCTAGAGACCTCAACCATGTTGAATGAACCCACCATAGATATTGACATAGGCACTTTAGACAACTCCCATGTTATCAAACTAGGCCAATCTCTAACCCCTGAGGAACTTCAAGACTTCTCTACCTTCCTCTAGAACTATAATATAACATTCACTTGGTCATATGTTGATATGATTGGTAAAAAACCTAGCCATTGCCACCCATAACATCATAACCAATCATGAGGCCAAAATTGTTAGACAAAAACTCTATCAAATGCATCCTCACATAGCTCTCCTTATCAAAGAAGAGCTTCAATGCCTCCTTTTTTTTTAACTTCATTCAACCCATTTATTATCCCTAGTGGGTTTCAAACATTGTGACTATCATTAAAGCCACAGGGGGACTACATATCTATGTGGACTTTCATGACCTCAATCTTGCCTACCCAAAAGATGAATTTTCTCTACCTAACATTGACCAACTTTTTGATCTTATGAAAGACCATAAAATGTTGTCTCTCATAGATGGATTCTCAAGTTATAATAAAATCCTGATTACCCCTAAAGATTAGTAGAAGACTACCGTTATCACCCCATGGGGGAATTTTTGTTACAGAGTCATGCCCTTCAGTCTTAAGAACACTAGTGAAACCTACCAACGTGTCATGAAAGACTATGTGGATGACTTTCTTGGGAAGTCCAAACTTCACAAAGACCACTTAGCCATTCTCAAGATTATCTTTGAGTGACTTATCCATTATCATGTCCACCTCAATCCCAAGAAATGTATTTTTAGAGTCTTATCAGGCAAACTTCTTAGTTTTATCATTTCCCTTTGAGGAATCAAGGTTGATCCAGCCAAAATTAAATCCATCCTCAAGATGTTACCTCTAACCAATCTTAAGCAACTCTAAAATTTGAAGGGGAAACTCCAATCCATTCACTGCTTCATCTCCCAGCTCTCTGATTAGTGTCAACCCTTCCACCACCTCTTGAAAAAGGACACCTCTTTCAAGTGGAATGTTGATTATCAAAAGGCCTTTGATGAAATCAAAGAGTACCTTCCATCTCCACCTATCTTCACACCTCTTGAGGATGACCAACCTTTCTACCTTTATATTTCTACCACTAACCATTCCTTAGGGGCAATTCTTGCCCATCAGGATGAACAATGTAAAGAATAATCATCTATTACATTAGATGCACACTTATCGAGTATGATACTTGATACACATACTAAGAAACTATTCTTGGCTCTAGTCTTTGTGACCACCAAACTTTTCCACTAACTTCTTAACCATAATTTTTTTGTCATAACTAATAATGACCCACTCACGTACATGCACTCTAAACCATACCAAAACTAGCTTATGGATAAGTGGCTCATGCTTTTAGTTGAGTTTGATCTTGAGTTCCTCCAGTAGAATTCAATTAAGGGGTAAGTCATTGCCAACCAATTAGCTGATGTAGCCCTAACAAATAACCAACCTCCTCCTCTTGAATTTCTAGACGAGTCTATTGTGACCCTATCTCAAGCAAATTTCACCAATCATGTAACCATGTTCTTTGATGGTTCTAAATGTTATCATGGTGGGGAAATTGGTATCATCCTTATCCCCCTATTAGTGAACCACTTCCTTTGTCATTTAAACTTGACTTTGAATGTATATATAATGTGGTTGAATATGAAGCCCTAGTAATAGTCTCCAAACCACATTAGCCTTGGGAGTCAAAACAATAAACATATTTGGCAACTCCCAACTTATGGTCAATTAAGTCAATGGAATTTCCCAGTGTAAAAATGAGATTTTTCAACTATATATATAGTTAGTCATAAAACTCTTGACATCATTCAAACACTACCATATTCAAACCACCCAATGATCTACTAACAAGTTTGCTAACACCATGACTTCTCTTGCCTCTTAGATCCCATCAGCACCCTCAGAATCCAAACTCTTAGTCATTGTCCATTACCTCATCAAATATTCTTACACCAAATTAGACACTCTAACCATCTTTAGTGTGGATGAGGTCCTACTTGACTTATGGTATTAACAAACCTTTGATTACCTTTACCTTGGCATAGTCCCCTCTGACATTTCTATGACTGCCTACCAAACATTTATTTAGAGTACCTCTTATTATACTATTATGGGAAGAATCCTCTATAAATGCAATCTTGATGGCCTCTTATTCCATTGCCTCCATGGTCCAGAAGTCTCTCATGCTATCAAGGAGATGCATGATGGTATCTATAGGGGTCACTTTAGTAGACTCACTATGGCCAAGTGCATCCTCTGCTTAGGCTATTATTGGCCTACCCTTAACCAAGGATTTTCTGTGTCAAGTGTCAATAACATGTTAATTTGCATCACACACCTAGCCATAGCCTTCAAGTTTCTACTAACTTTTGGCCTTTTTCACAATGGGGTTTGGATCTTATTAGTGAAATTAACCCCCATTCTTCATAGAGACATCACTCTATCATCACCGTGATAGAATATTTCACTAAATGGGTGGAGGCCATTCCTCATATCTCAAAAAAAGCTGATAAAATTATCAAATTCATCACTCATCATATCATCTACCATTTCAATGTTCCCCATAAGATCATTACCGATAATGACATATCCTTCCAAAATAAATAAATTTATGGTTTTTGTGATGCATTTGGTATTAGACAATAAAAATCCTCTAAAAAAACCCTTAAAAAAATTATTACCAAAATGGTCAATACCTTAGGTCATGATTTGGACTTGCACATCCCTTTTACCTTATGGCCATATCGTACTAGCATCCAAACCCTGATGGGTGCTACACCTTTTTGTCTTGTGTTTGGAGCCGAGGCTGTATTGCCTCTTGAAATCCAAATACCTTCTCTTTTTATATCTCTATGTGACCTTATTTCAAAAGATAATTATCATCATGAACATTTAGCTCAACTCGAGCTACTTGATGAGCATCATTTGGCCACTCTTTCCCATCTCCATGTCTATCAAGAATGAATCAATAGTGCCTATAATAAACACCTAAAAGTCTAAGAATTCAATATTGGAGATCTTGTTCTCAAGGAAAATCAACATTTGACTAATATGGAGAAAAGCAAAAGGAGAAAATTTTATTTCAATTATCTTGAACCTTATATCATAACCCATAAGTATGGATCATGAGCTTATCATTTGTCCTCTCTTGAAGGCAAACCAGAGCCTGAGCCTCTCAATGCTTTGCATCTACATCCCTTATTTTATTAAATAGGTATCACTCTCATCATTTGTCTAACTTAAGATCGTCCCCTAAAACCACATTCATTTTCCTATTTTAGGGATAATGGACTACAACTAAATCACATGTTTATCCATCACAGTCATATCCTAATATTGAATTATGGGTCACAGATCTACCCATGGCATGATTCTTATGGTACTTTCTATCCCTCTTCAAGAGAGATTCCCATGGTTGTTATCTCCTAAACCTCTTTTCACCTATTAAACCTTCTTGTACCCTTAGCTTTGCCTCCATAAAGGTAACACCATGAGCATGTACAAGCAATTATATGTCAAGTAAAACCAACCAAATGCAAAATCTATATCAAAGCATTAAAAATAACATCATGGTTCATTCTTAACATGCGCAAACTACTCCCTTGAAGGGAAACTATTGAAAAATCATCTAAAATTGCAAACATAAGGTGGACTGCTCCCTTGAAAGATAACTATCAAGAGCATTTAGACTAAGCATATAAACTCAGACTACTCCCTCAAAGGATCACTGATTGAAGCATCTGTCAAAGCTAGTAATTTTTTGGAAACTTCCCACATCGATCAACTTCCCCAACCCTAAATAAAAAATAACAAAGACCCTTAAGTAAAATCAAAAGTAATGAGAAAGTCGTAATCGGCTCTCATAAAAGCAATAATCTTAGAAATCTATGATTGCCTCTCTTTGCTAGACTTCCCACATCGATCAATCTACACTTTATATATGAGCATGGACTTGTTTGTACTACCTCTTTGGAAGCCTAAAAAAGAGGCACACTAGTCTCACAAAAGGTTCCAGTTTCACCCATTTTCCCTCCACATATCATATGCATGGGACTATGAGCTTACTTGGCACAATGTGATCAAGATACCTATTTATCAACCTAAGCATGCTAATGCGAAGAATTTGAAAGCTTATTTTCACTAGGCCAATCCAATGTAGGGTTTCATTTTGGTCCTTATCAAGGAAGAGGCATCATGTTCCTTTTCTTATCTTTTGTTAGTCTATGTAGACATACCTCTCATGATTTTTATCACTTTCTTAAACATTTAGTTTTTTGTCCACTTTATTTATTTTTCATTACACCTGCTCCCATACTTATATTTATATTCCCATGATCATACACAACAAACATCACATTAAAAGTGTAAACATCACGAACCATGTCCACAAACTAGACGATCTCTCTACCTATGATCAAAACATAATGAAAACATATCACAACATATCATAAACATCATCCTATCCATTAACCATAATAACATCATGTGAGCATATATCATGCCATAAATAACAATATTTACACCATTCACCATCATATACATAAATAGAATCATTGGGTAAACTATCATGAGCCATACAATATACCAGTATATTCATTTACCATAACATTAACACAACCCATCTTATAACATCAATTTATGCCAGACAAATCACATAACCATAAACAAAGCCATTACATTATCATATGACATACATCTATCAATAACATGCCCTATCACATCCATGAACCAAATCAGAGCATCATAACTATTTTTTTAGCATCACATGCCTAAAACTCCTAAAGTCAAACATCTCATAGAGCATATGCAGTAGATCACAGATCATGAACCATAAAACATGAACATAATAAACCATAAGCATACATCATATATAACATCATAATCCATACACCGTATACATTAAGTCATCATAAATAAAACATATAACAATGTATTAGTTCTATCTCAAAAACATATACATCTCATTGTATAGGCACATAGGTTGGTATCAAAATAATATACATTTATCAAAGCATGTTTAAACATGGTCATGGGGCACCACTACAACTAGCCCATCTATACCTCTACCTATACCTAGTGGTGGTCCCCCTATGACCCCTACCTAACCAAATGTAACAACCCACTATCTTGGAGTGGCTATCGATGGCCCATCAGCCAAACTATCCCTATACTTTACATATCGTATAGCCTGGGGCAATTGATCTAACACCATCACCTCATAATATAAGATCTCCTCTATAGTGGTTATGTAGCATGCCTATACAACTATCTCTAATGGCCCTCCTGCTACTGCTACATCTTCTCCAACCCTCTATCTCAGTAGGTCCCTCTCGTATGTGACAATCCCAAGGGATGCCTGTGCCTGATTCCTCTCACCTATAATAGTGGCAAGTTGACCTTGCAATATGGTAATATAAACCTATAACATGGCTACTTATCCCTATAATACTTGTACCTATGTTTGGGTTGTATCTAATGCCATGCCTACCTATCCATTGTGGTCTACTAGATTTACAACCATCAACATCATGCCTCCATCATCCCCACCAAAATTTATACCTGCATATATCGACTGGTACCAAGCCATGTAACCATTTACATACCCAACATCATCCATAGGGGCCCTAACAAGAATTTACTTGAAACCACCCTCCAGAACTGTTAGATTAGGCTGGGGCACTGACAACTAATCATTTAAATCCTACCTCCTATATTGGGGAAATGGACCTGAGACACCTTATCTTAAGCCAAACTACCAATGCACCCTATCAAATAAAATCAACTCAACCTCACCCTCTCATCTACCCACTATCCACCTATAACTCTAAAGGGCAAGTGTCTACCTCTTATAACCTAGCCATATTAGAAACTATATATACAACCTCCATATGATGTCTCCAACTACTAATGCACCTAGTGCACTCCTAAACCAATCAACATCATGGGTGCCACCTCCTGCACTTTATGCAACCAAATCATCCCTTCATCTCATAAAAATAATAAGGAACTCGATCTACATGTACCCTACCCATGACAATCTGATGAGTCTCAAAACCTAAATATGCTCATAAGCCCAACAATGAAGAATTAGGCCAACACTGATACCATATCTCCTATGGTGCATAAACCCTCATAGTTCCCTATAGATTTGTACAAGAAAAATTGGGACCCAACCAAACATGGTCATACCAAGTAGTAACTCCACCAATACACCCAAGAACACATGAAAACATCTCACTAATCAAATCTAGGAGCCCCAAGCACATCACCATAATCATGAGCATCATCATAAGGCTCCTCTCCTCTAGAGCTCACTCATAAAACACTGAGTAACTAAATACCCTAGTGTGCCATTGTACCTGATCACTTTCATCCCCATATACATACTTGATAATGCTATCCTAATCCTCCTACTTGATCTAATATATCACCTCACCATGTGGTGGGAGTCAATTGATCCTATGTACGTCCTCAAGGAGAATAGTCATCTCCCAAATCGGCAACAAGAAGATGTTCATATCAAGATCCCATCTCTTGATGAGTGTTGCAATCATGGATGTGTCTCTAGGCATGTCCTGGTAGTGCCTCATCACCCCCAACCCTACCTCTTTCATATGTGCCCAGTCCTCTACGATCATCCCCTCATGAAGCTCATGAAAGATGCATGACATGTGGTCATGCATCTACATCTATTCCTTGTCCTACATCATATCAAACATTTGGCTTAGTTACTAATACTAGTCTATCTACCTTAGTTTATTCACACATGACCTATTCCTCTATCACTCCTACATATCTCCTCCTATCTATGTTACCCCTTAGAAACTGAGATTGGCTTATCATTCTATGACTCCCTAACACATTTCACAACTTCAACTAGACCCTAACCCTAATCTTATCTTGACTAGACCCTTACCCTTACCCTAAACCATTATCTACCCATTTACCCTAAACCTAAAAACTCACCCTAACCCTAAAAGCTTACCTTATCCCTAAAAACCTATAAAACCCTAACCTATCTTACCCAACTATCAGTGGTCATGCTGACCACTAACAATCATAGACCCCTATATTTTAGAGTATCAACCATTGATGGTCAAACCTGACCACCTATAGTCATTAGGGCATTCTATGGTTGGAATTCCCAAACCCTCATAAGTAAAAATAATAACCAAAACACATAATAAACATACCTAAACACTTAGCCTAAAACCTACCCAACCCAAATCATCCCCCCACCTATAAATTTGTCATTTTACCCAAAAATTTACCCAAAAACCATACAATCCCATATAGGGCATACAATCCAAATAGAATATTCCCAACCCAATCGAGACCACCTAACTAAATTGAAATTACATAAATCAAAGCTACCTACCAAATTCAAGGCACCCCCTACCTCATTTCTTGACCTCCACCATAGTTAGAGCCCATAAACAACTACCCAGCTACATCCTCATGCTCCTTACATCTCAAGACCATGTAATCAACCCACCCACCTCCAACCAATGATCAAACACCATGTTAGCAATCACCTTCCCCACTATATACCAAATTCATTAGAGCTCAATCAATAAAAGAATGAAAGTAACAATGGTCAAAAGTAATTTTTTTTTAAATTTTGACTTATCTAGATTTTTAGGATTTCCCTTGACCATCGATGGTTAGTGTGACCATTGACAGTTACCTTTTGGGGACCCTAACTATTGACATTCAAGAAACCCCAATTTCATTTTTTAGCTAAAAACTACCCATTCTTAGCACAACTATACTAGGTTTTACCTACTTTTGGAGATGCCCTTCTCTCACCCACCCACTCACCCCATCACCTCACTATTGGTCTTATTTGGCCCATCTCGCATGCAATTTTATGACACTTTTTGCCTGGCCCTTTGATTACAATGACAACATTTCCATGTTGACTCTTTTCAAACTTTCACCACTTCACGCATACCTAACCTACTTGTGTCTCACCAGGATCACTTCCTACATCAAATACTCATAACACTTGATCCATTTGTGTTTTCCCCAGGAACACTTCCTACCTCGGATACCCATAAAAAAAACAAAAATCACTTAGGTGACTTACATTTACGAGTGTTCCCAGCCATCATGCCTATAGGTGGTCACATGGTTCACTTATCACTTATCCTTCTTAACACTAACCTTAAATTTTTAACAACATTGGACATTTTAGTCTTTGCATGATCTTGGCTATCGCACCTTTTTGGTCACAGTTTATATGCAAGTTTGCATTTCAAATGCACAACCTTGTGTCACCAGCTCATGACTAACCATATACCACTTACCAAACTTGTACCTAATTTATGTTTTCTTTCATCAACTATTAATTTGAGGGGGAAAACCTCCTCTGACTCTCAGGGCAACCAGACCCTTGACCCATACTCCATTTTTGTTTTGTAGCTCATTCACACAAGCCATACAATAAAAAGGGGAAAAATATAGACACCAAAAATCTGTACACCTACATTTTTGAATGTCAAAAATCCCCTTAAAACTACTTAATATGCACTTAAGACCAACCTACACCAATCTGGCCTCACCAAGCTCATTTGTAGTCAGTTTCACAAACCATCTCAACGTGACCTTCAAGACCATTTTCCTCTAGAACTTGACCATTGATGGTTAGGGTAACCATTGATAGTCACACTTGGGAACCCCTGATTATCAATAGTCAAGATCCACCTCTTACCCAAAAGCATACAATCTTTCTACCAACCTCTTCTAAATATATATTATATAAATCTTGTTGCAAGCCTTTACATGGATGTATTATATTTAGATGGCCTAGTTGCACCTTGACTTCCACTTCTTGCTTGTGCTTATAAGAGATAAAGACTATAGAGGTCAAATGAATCTACAATAATTATTAAGAGCTTAGGTGTTTAGGATTTTTTTTAAGGTTAACTAGCATCATCAACATTATCAAGTGTCATCATTCATCTTATTGAGAGCCAACTTACCATCACCTCTCAACCAAGCTCTTAGGTATCTTTACTCTATCAAAATTAAACCAGATTCTATCAATAGGCTAACTGCATCAACCACCCACCCAATCAACTTCTGATAAGACAAGTCCTTATTTGTCAATATTCATGTACTTTATTTGTATTTCACAATCAACCCAGCCCTTACCCAACTCAAAGAATCCATCTTTTGTATCCCATCATTTAGCTATTTATCAAACCTAGAACTTACATAGTAACTGTCAATGATTATCTCAACTTCCAATGGTTTGCCTGACAGTTGATGGTCACCCTGACCATCGATGATCACTCTAATCGCTGATGGTCACCTTAACCATCGATGGTCACCTATGGTAGTAAAAAATAACAAGGTTTTTTACCCACCTACCCTCAACCAAACTTGATTTTTTATGTTTCTGACCACTCATAGACCCCTTTCAATTTTTTTGAAGCATACCCCAACCCCTTAGCACTAGTATTAATTAGTTTATCAATAATTTGATCATTTATAGTCTATTTTTTTATCAAGCACTATTGTGTTCAATTTTATTAATCTTCTTTAATTGATGTAAGTCCATTCTTTCTAGTTTTGTAAACTTAATTGTTTAAAACATGTGGATTAATAGCCCCTATGGAAGCTCTCACTTTCAAGATCTAGCTATCGCTAGGCAATCCACCCAACTATCTATCTAATGAACAAGTTTGCTTTATTGATTTCTTATTTTTAGGTCTTCCTTCCAAACCAAAGAGGAGATCTCACAATCATTTAGATTCAACGTGCACACAACCAAATAGGGTTTTCAACCACACCCATATTGAGTTTATTTTCTCTTTCTTCAAAACTTAAAGTGAAAATTTACATGAAACACTTCCCATAAATTTTCATGCCTATTAATACATAGGATACCTATTCCCATCCTTAGATAATTATGCATATTATATCACTTACCTCACATACTACATGTTATTTTGAGTATATTATTGTAGTTATGCAAGATAAAGTGTTACAATGAGATCAAGGTACATATCAAACTAGTAATTCATTATATTAACATACATTGCTCAATAATCCATTAGTTCCTGATATAACATCCTATTGCCTACCTTTAGGGCATTTATCTCTAAATATACCATTATATGACATAAAATGTGATCCTAAATAATATGTTTGATCTCTCCATGTATAATGTTTATATTATGTAAACAATTTTTTTTTATTGACCAACTTATTTATAAGGAGTCTTAAATACTATGATTTTATATGGTTCTATGACCTTCCACATCAGTGAGTGCCTTCCTCCCTCTACCCATTTAACTTATAGCACATTTCTTGTAGTACCCATTATATGAAACCTATTTTACCTAGCTAATTAAGTATGTTCATCTTGTGCAATTACTCTTGTTGTGTGTGAAATTAAAATTTGGGTTCTCTCCATGTGTTGATGGTTAATTAGTTATTAATAATTTTAAGGAGGTTTAATTAAATAAAAGCTAGCACATCATAATCATATGTTTATAAGTCCTAAAATTATCAAAATATTTTAATGTGGAAATAAAAAAGGTCCATAGGCATTTGAAAGGTTGTGAACCCTATCAAGTAGGCTTTATAGAAAGTCTACAACCCTTAGGGTCCTAACCGAGTTGGTAGGCTAAACCCACTAGTTGGAGTGTGTAAGAAGTTGTGAGAGATTGATTGATTTTTAAAAGGCCCATGTGTGCATGTAATAAAATTAATTAATTGTGTAAGAAATTGAGTTTTCTTGTTTAAGTAAACATACATGTTGCTTGTAAGCAATTCATTTTTTGTTATAAGAAAAGTATGAACTTGTAAGAAAGGTATGGGTCATTTTATGATAAGAAAATGACCCTTATAAGGAGATTAATCCCCTCTAATAATAAAAGTGGGTGGTGTCTAGTGGGAAAAAATTCTATTTAACTTCCCACCAGTGGCTCATTTTGGTTGTTGACTAACAATGGGAAGATCTTGTTGAGGGAAGAGCTTGAAAGGAGGAGATCAAATGAGATCTCTTGAAGAATTGGAGGCATGGTGTTGCTTTCCAAATGGTGGATAAGAGATAGGCATTATTTTG
Organism: Torreya grandis; assembly: GCA_037957365.1. NCBI lineage: Eukaryota > Viridiplantae > Streptophyta > Pinopsida > Cupressales > Taxaceae > Torreya > Torreya grandis. Next base: position 1,490,888 of record JARHVA010002388.1, on the reverse strand, counting down.
ACATATTTTTTGTAGGATAAATAACATATATTGTTAAACAATAAGTGATAAAATAAGGAGTTAGACTAGAGGCTTGGTTGTGTGTATAAACTCTCTCTCTGTCTCTTCTCTTTTTCAATAAAGTTAGTGGAATTTAGCATAGTGTCAAAATATAATCCTTATATATTAGGAAATGGAAAATGGTGTATAGTGGAAATAAGAATTTTCTCTCTCCCCATAGCTTGAGTAGTCATCTAGATCTACACAACTAGATCTTAGATGAATGGCAGCCCTTGGCAGAAGGTAATATGGAAGTTTTTCCCTATCTTAAAGAAAGAGGTGCTAGAGTTGTAATAGTGGTTTAAAAATAGATAAGTGATCTTCCACTTTAATGGATTATGGTCTAGTCTTCTAGATCTACACAACTAGATCTTAGATCAATGGCAGCCCTTGGTAGAAGGTAATATTGAAGTTTTTCCCTATGTTAAAGGATTATTTTTTTTGGTTTTTGATATCATAGAAGATAGTGATGTGGTTTTCAAATATACTATTTGGACATGGGATCACCATATTATTCTAGCTAAGCCATGGTACCCAACATTCAACCATCTTATTAAATCATTCAATACCAGACCTATATGGGTTTGGTTACCACATCTACCACTTTAGTTTTGGGTTGAATATTTATTCAAAGATATAGGTAATTCTATGGGTGAGTATATTTTAACTAAAATGGACAATTTGGGTCATTCAAACTTTACTCGAATCTTGGTTAACATAGATATTTCAAGTGATCTTCTAGCTCATATTGATTTTAAAGTTAGGGTTTGACATTGGACACAACCTCTCGATTATGAGGCTTTACCTTTAAAATGTTGTAAATTATTTAAATAGGAAATTTAGTCACAACTTGTAATAGTTTTAATTTCAATAAAGATAAATCTTGGAGGAAAGATGCCCTTAATGGAAATTTTGTCAAAGTTATTAATGAAGATGACAGTGAAACACTAGATTGAGCTTCGATAGTTCTTGATTATAATCAAATGGTACTTGAAACAAGTGAGGATAAATCCAAGTTGGTAGATAGTATTTAGGAAAGGAAACCTAATGAAGGAGTCTTGGCTAATTCAAAAGATGATTTAAATGAAGTATAGTATCTCCTATTTCAATGGTGATTTCTCAACTCATCAATTTGATTTAGTCTTTATTCCTATTTATCCAAATTTAGGGGATGAAAGGGATTGGAATACTGTAATCAAAAAGAGAAAATGTAAACATAAAAAAGGATTTGAACTATTAAACATGACCCTTTGATCCATAAATAATATGGCATGGGAGGGATATAGCCTTTTGAGAAGTTTATATTTGTTTTATTGAAGGTCTACAACATGCTTGTATCATATTCTATGTTTATCATTGGTAGAGGTGTCTCATTTAGGATTTTATTGTCATATTTTATTTATATTTTGTAAAAGGGAAGGGCCCATTTAAAAACCCTCATTTTACCATTATAAAAAATTAAAAATAAATAAAAACAAAAAAGAGGATATGTATTAGGAGGGGGAGGGTCAGCTAAAGATCCTCAACCTCCTAATCATCCTCCTCCTAGTTGACTATGGAACCCTTTATGGGTGGAATGATGATTATCATCCCTCACTTGCTATGGGTGATGCATACCAGGTAGTCCCACCACTCGTTGAGGGCTAAAACCCTAATTTGTTTATTTTATTATATTCTTTAATAGTTGTTGATTATTTCAATATAGGAAAGAAACCTTAAAATTACTTGTATTTTACAAATTTGATGTGTGTGTGTATAGAATATTTTATTTTAAATCAACTGTTAATAAACTTTTTTTTATTGATGGTCATAAAACATCATATTCATGTTAATAAAGTACACATTTACTATAAGTTGTATTTTAACCTACAACTAATAATTAAATATTTGTTATACAAAAGAAGTTGTAAATACAATGTTATTAAGCAAATAATTTCTCTTAAAATATGTTAAATACAACCACCTAGGGCATTAGTCTCATGAAGAAATTTCAAGCCTTGCAAATATGGAATTTTTTATTGTTGGAAATGGACTTTAGGTTTTGAGATAATAAGGGTTCCAACCATATTATAGTGATAAGAGAATTAGAAAGTAAATTGTTCTCCAATGAGAAGTAATTACAAATGTCACACTTAAAATTAAACATCATAAAATAAAATAATATAAATTTGATGTGGTATGAATAAAATTATGAAGGTATATGAGTTACAAGTAACTAATAAAATCAAAATTTGAAGATGAACATTTATTTGGCATAATTAATGTAGATTGATTAACTAGATTTTGAGTGCAATTTTGGCTTCCTTTCATCTTCACAAGATGTTTATTATTGTGGAGTAATTATAAAACCCCTCTTGTTGATATTTTTGAGTCGAGACTTTTAAATTAATTTTTTTTCTTGAATTATAAAACCTCTTCTTTTGTAAAATAGGATTTCGTGTCAATGCTATAAGCTAAGAGAAAATTGAAAGCCTTTAACCATTCAACAATTAATCAAATGAAGTTGTCATTATTCTATCACCTATTCTTAGCCAATAATCTATATAATTATTGAAATAAATGTTTTATTCCCATTACATATTAGTAAATAATATGAAATTTATTTCTTTTACTTTTACTTAGGGTAACGAAAGTAATCGACAATTTAAATAAAATAAATATCAAAAGTAAAAACCTTCAAATATAATTTTTAAAATACTTTTCAAATGGCTAAGAATCATTCTAATGGTTATAAAATTTTATTACCTTTAACTTGAAACAGTATTAATAAGTTTTCTAATCATGCTTTTACAAGTGGTTTTTTAATACAATTTTAAATCTTGAAAGTTGAATAAGATTTTGTGTAAAATAAATTATTAAATTGGGAATTTACCAAAATTGAGACTTAGAATTAATTTTATTAGGATGTGAGATATGTAAATAATAATTACATAATTTTTAATCCTATAAAAAGCTATCATTCTTAACCACTTATGGAAGGCTTTTTTGAGAGTAGATTTTCACTACCTTATCTTGTCTCTAAAATTGGTTTGGAATAGACAAAAATAAATTATCAAAAAATTTAAAATTTAAAATTTAGGAGTTGTAATACATTTACGCTAGCTTAAAATCATTATTAGAATAATCAAATAAATTTATCACATGATTTTTTCTATTTTTAGTACGGTAATTTTGAAGAAAGTTTTACAAAAAAATTTGTAAAACACTTCAACTGTAATAACCCCACTAAGTTTTACTAAAATATGGTAATTTTTTTAATTACACAAATTTAACTAACAAATTTCATCATGATGAAACCTACATAGGTGATCTTTAAATAAATACATTAGTTTCAGCTAACCATAAAAAGATCTATAGCTAATATATTTAGCTAATGATCACAATATCAATATGAATATTAATATCAATACCAAGAATAAGTACAATGTTGAATACATAAATGGAGACTGTATTTATTTCATAAAAGTTTCTTACAAATGTTAGCCATAACTAATATAATATTACAGCCAACTGTTGTAATAGTACATATGAATAAAAAATGATAGTTTCAGCATAATTTTTTTTTTAATAATAATATATAATGATATAAATATCCATGGAGCATGTGAGTCTCAAATAACTTGTAATATCTATAAGTAATCTCAAGTGTAGTCACTAATATAGTACTGCTGAGGGGAGGGAGAGTATCATTCGAGTGATTTTTCACACCAACCACAAACCGTCAATCCCTCATACAATCTTCCAATTAGGGAATGACCTTCCCTTCATGGATGGGTAAATAATGATGGTGTCAGAATCCATAGTGACAATTAGAACCTGTGTGCTATAATATATTTAATACATGATGTATATCATAAATAAACCTATTCTAACATGATATCGTACAAAACATATAAACTAAATCAAACATATGAAATGATAATGCTTAACTATAAAAGCTAATTTGGCCAAAGTTTTCATATAGTTATTGATCTCATAAATTAGTCAATTTCATACACACCACTTAATTAGATTACACTATTCTTGTGTATTAGTGACACTCTATAAGTACGTGAAATCCATCTCACTTACTTATAGAGGGTCAATACAAGATTAGTTTTAAATACTTAATAATATTAAAACCAATAGTTTCACAAAGAATATTTACTATAAATAGACAATTATGTGCTAAATAAGGAAATATCATATACATTCATTTAATCTATCAAATGCAATGCAATGTATCTCATAACATCTAATTTATTACAACATAATAAATAGATTGCTATATAGTCATTAAAAAAATCAAATCATTAACAATACATGTATCAAGAGATCAAGTTACTAAAAATATTAACTTGAAACTCAAATGTTATATTATCTGTCCATATAACATTAATTAACAACTTATTTATTTATTCCGTATCTCAAAAATACACCAATAAATTATTCCAACCACTAATAACATCATATGGTTTGTATTTAATCCTAAATACCATATATTTAAATGTTCCTTCAAATCAATAATCACACATTTATGTTTAGTTCAGATAATGAATACACTCAAATTCCTTTGTCATAACATGTAATGTTTATAAGCATTTAAACAAAATGTGTATAATGTATATGGTATACATATATTAGATTTTTATTAAAATAACAAATCACTATTATACCATATATTTATTTATACATTCATCACTTAGCTAAGTCTTAGCATATTTAATCAACATCCAGTATATAAATACTTATGAATTGTATACTCAAAATAGACAGGAGTTTTATCTATATTCTATGAGTATCACACATACTTTATTATTAGACTTAACGTTATTACTAAATTCCTTCACTGTTTACTATATCATTATAATCAATAATCCATAATTTTCATGTCGAAATACACATAATCTTTATTTCAAACTCAACCATGTTTATATATATATATATAACATACTTTTTTATATGGAATATCTTATTCAAGGTATGCAGTCCTACATATATACAACTAATTATTATATAAACATAGATGAATATTAAACGAATATTTATATGTATATAAATTCATACTTCTACAAAAAATTTTGAGTTTAAACCCACGTCCAATCATTATAGAAGCATTCATACAAAACAAGTTCTTACAATAGTAACTATGTTACTGAAGATTTAATCTCTCTCTTCATTTGTTCTAAAGATGAAAGGCTCAATATCAAGTCTATTATTAAGACTCTTTCATCTATCTATCATTACATCAATTATCTTTAGGCTTCAAATAAAATATAATTTCATCCTCATATGCTATAGAAGTTCACAAACTTATCTATGTTTTACCCAGTCTTATTATATATTCAAATAAATATGTGAATATCTTCAGGGTATTCACCCTTTAGAGTTTTCCTAGGGTTTAAAACTCAATACAACATAGTTTAATATGTAAATAAAATAACCATTATCTTACTCCACACACACACACACACACACACACACACACACACACACACACACACACACACACACACACACACACACACACACACACACACACACACACACTCATGTCCACAGGTTTGTGATAACATGATCTTGACCCATTTTCATTCATGATTATAGCTATGTATATTTATAAACATGAATGAAATTTATTAAAATTGACTTCACTAATGAAATACTATAAATGTTATGCTCAACTAGGAAATTCCAAATAGAACAAGTCCTAGGAACCCATAGATCAAAGCTAAGATTAGTGAAATTTCCTATCCCTATGTAACTTAACTCAACCTAGTCAATTGTAATTACCTATCCGTGCCCTATTTGGTTTTGGGTACAAAATATCTACTTGGTAAAAATAAAACTAGAATTTATAAATATATATTAAATATAATGATTCAATATTATATCAAATAATTTGAGTATCATCTTAGCAAGGTCTATGCATGTCTATACATAGCTAACCAAATTCTACCATACTTTTTTCCTAGGGTTCAAACTCACCCTAAAACACACATATTATACACATTTAATTTTAAAATTCACATTATGCAATGAACTCAAAAAATGGCTATGGCAATGAAGCCATTTGACTAGGGTTTACAGAGTCATTTATTTGGCTTTGTGGATGGCTGAGCCATCCCACGTTCTCAATATATATAACCTTGGTTATTTTAGTAAATTAAAATAATGAAAATAATACCTTATTTGAATTGAGATATACCAAGACATTGATTTAATTCACACTATAAAATTTAAATCAACTAACCCACCTGGTAAAGGGGTCATGACCTTGTCAAATTCCAATTTTCCTTTTTAAAACTTGCTCCAATCCTTTTCATTTTCACTTTTTATCTCTATCATGTCCTCCTCAGCATCTCCTCTCCTCCATTTTATCTACTTTCATGCTTAATTCATGCTAACATATTTCTCCACCTTCTCTGCCATAATTTTTTGTGCTCATTAAAATCTCAATGAAGAAAACTTTGCATGAATAACTAACTCACACCAAACTAGGTAGGACTAAATGTCTCTCCATGCAAAACCAAAATAAAATCTTTATTTAACATAATGAATCGATAACTCAAGTCTATGCCCAACTTAATAAACCCTAATCTCAAACTTTCTAAACATATAGAAATACATTTTTTTAATATTATAATTGATAATAGCAATTTAAACCTTATACATGTTACATTGACCGTATTTATCCATTTAAACATTATGATCAATAACAATAAAATTGACCTCCACAATTAGTCATCATAACATTTCAACTTCCCTATAACATTAGAATATTATCAAATTTACTAAACATAATGGCAATGTAAGGTCTAATTTATCCATTACCTTTTACATATGTTTAATTTAATAATTATTTATCAATCAAGGTAATAAGGTCATTATATCAATGCATTTGTTATAACACATGCTCCACAATCATGCAATGCAAACAAGACATTGATGTTTCTGGAAATGTTCATACATGTCAAAATATAACAACTAGGCATACCAAAGATATAAAACACACGTTATAGTAACATCATAATGTAGAGTAAGCAAATTCAGATAAAACAACCATATTATAGTATGGATGCAAACCAAGCATATTCAAATGTATCAACACACAACCATACAACAAACATGATCACAACTAAAAGAAATTATCAATTATTAAATTAATAAATGAATATAAAAGTACATTGTAACTATTGTGGTGTGTGTGGGTTCTTAATTCTCATTATGTCATCTTCCAATGCCTTCATCTATGCCACCCTCTCCAATGATACCCTCCCTCCATCATGGTCTGAGAGATAAATCTATCCTACATCCACCTCTAAATAGTAAATGTAGTTAACCCAAACTAATATAAAATCCATAATATATTGTTGCGATAAATTAAATAAACATGATCATCATGTACACAATATACAAGTACAACTAGCTTAACAGTTAATGATCATGAAATTAAACAACATATAACGGTCCATACATCAGCATGTAAAATTCATCTTAACTAAAATAGTAATTAGTCAAACAATAACCATAAAATCCACTAATTAATAGGTTATTAGGTTTAGAGAGGAATCAAGATGTGACATCAGCCATTAAGTTAATTTATGAATGCTATGTAAAATTGATGGTTTCTCCAAAATTTTTATTCCAATGCCTTAAATGTGTTATCTCTAGCCTAGAAAATATGTTTTAATTTTTGGAAAAATGTATCTCCTTATCATGAATTAATACAAGGGTACTCTTATATGCAATTTATTTAACTTGGAGATTGGGTGTTTTATATCATTTAGGAGTATCTTTTGTTGTTATTTTTTGTTTAAATGCATTACTTCCATATATTTTTTTTCTAATGTCTATCCTGCATTATTTTGTCCTTAGATAACTACTTATATTCTAAGTTTGAATTTAGAGCATTAAACATTGTAATTATATAAGGCTTTAGTTTCCCATGTTTAGGAACATGGAAGGCATTATGTTAGCATTATAGTATGATCTTGGTTTAATTTTTGCTTGAAATTTAAAAGTTTAAATGTGCTTATTCCCATATGTTTGGATGCCTCTTGTATCAATTGGTAGTGCCTAAATGCACTTGCTACATGACCATGGTGTTTATAAATAACCCACTGGGTTAACCAATAATTATGCTATTTTTAAATTTTTGATCACATAGATTACTTATAAAATTGTTAATAGTTATTTGAATAATCATTGCTTGACTACTAAATGTATCTAAAAAAACAAATCCTAAAATATATTAACCCACTATTTAAACTTATGATCCATGTAGTATTAAAATAATCCAATTAGATTACAAGTTGAATAAATTTTGATCAAAGTACAAAGAAGTAGTCAAACACAAAAAATATTGAT
>JARHVA010002387.1:2595000-2607805 GCA_037957365.1 Torreya grandis | reverse complement strand
AATATATATACACATATATACACATATATATATATACATATACACATACATATATACATATATACATATATACATATATATATATATATATACATACATACATACATACATACATATATATATATACATATATACATATATATATAGATACATATACATATATATACATATATATACATACATACATATACATACATATATATACATATATACATACATATACATACATATATATACATACATATATATACATACATATATATATATATACATATACGTATATGTATATGTATATGTATATATTATATATATATATCATCCATTGATCAATAAATTTCATCATTTTAATGTTTCAATACTAGTTAAGAGATCATTTGGTTTCATGATATACACAACCACCCATATGAATTTTACATATAGTCTCTATAATGAAACTAAGTAATCCAACTCACTGCCATTTCTTCTCAAATGTATATGTAATGCACTAGAGTGGCTCATTCTAACTAAGTATTGGTATATTGTTAAAATTTAGGTCACTATAATTCCTTATGATGGAAAATTTTTGTCCATTAATTAATGTGTTATACTAAAATAAATTAGTTCAATTTAGCATTTCAATATGATGTTCCCAACTTTTCTCTCAGCTTAGTATCTATACACTATGATGCCACGGGTTGATGTGAAGCTTTCAAAAGAAAGTCCTTATCCTCCATTGTCTAACTTGCTCTAAAACTTCCATCTTTAATCATATGTCATTCCCTTTGTTTAGACATGTTATCTCTCTATAAAATTATGTTCCTTATTTAAGGGGTTATCCTCTAATAATATATTTGTCCCTTCATTAAAGAGTCAATAAGATAATATATTGCATGATCTACCTTGACCTAATCACATTAATTCTAAGACTGCATTTCTTATTATTTTTTGGCTTCTAGATTACATGAAAATACATTTTTTTATTCACATTCAAATATTTTTAGGTTGTAGGGATAGCTATCATTTCGTGTTGTATTATGCATTATTTTCCTACAAGTTGTCTACACTTTCATTCCTTATATCCATTTTGGATCTTGTCTACCATTACTTTTTTTTATTGAGTAGTTATGGTTCTTTCCATAATCCACTATCTTATTAATTGTTTACCAACCACCATGATTTATTATAGATCTAGATCATGTACTCTATGTTATTTTCCTCTATTCTATTAATACTATTTATCACCTTCCTTTAGTTTCATGTATCCCACTTGCATGTTAAGAATTTTCTAATTATCATGACTTGGATCGTGGCCTTTATTTAATTAATCTTTCCTTTAATATTTTTTTAGATACCACTAAGATAATTATAGAGACTATTTCACACATTATAGTTCCATTTCGCTTTTATGGTTGTGAATCCCTTGGTTTTTATTTTCATTCTATACATTATACATCTCTTTTTTACGTTGTCATTTATATGTTGTGATCATAAAGGTCTTGGATTTATTGCATTCATTGTTCATATTATTTTATTTCATATTCATGGTAAATGGTCCTCTTGTGCTTATGCCAAATATGCATAAGGTGATAACTTATAGGCATCCAACATGCCATATATTTAGTTTCACCCATGGTAAACCTCATTACCAATATATTTATGAGATCTATGCTTACTATAGGTGTTATTTTCTGAAGCTCCCACATGTGTGATGTTGACTTAGATAAAAATATGATGGACTAAATCCAAACACATCCAACACACCTCATAGTTAGTATATGAATATATATATATATATATATATATATATATATATATCAGCTCATTCAAAAACACATATTTTATGTACATACAACAAACTCATCATGGTATTTCTTTGTTATGAAGAGATATAAAAAGAACATATTAATCAAATTCAGATTTATTATAACCAATTTTTTTTTTTTGGATCTATTATAATATCATCGAGGATGTGTGTGTGTGTGTGTGTGTGTGTGTGTGTGTGTGTGTGTGTGTGTGTGTGTGTGTGTGTGTGTGTGTGTGTGTGTGTGTGTGTGTGTGTGTGTGTGTGTGTGTGTGTGTGCGCGTGTGTGCGTGTGTGCGCATGCGTGTGCACATACATATATACTTTATGTATGTTTATATATGTGTGTACACACACACACACACACAAAGCCAGTTTATTCTAGATGGTTTTGGTCATATTATGTCAAAATTAGTTTTTTAACCAATCATCAATGTAACACACCACCTAGCCTCACCTTGGTTAGATAATTATGTATTAATTAGGGTTATGCCCATTGATATTCCATTTATTCATTATTGTAACACACACACACATGTACGTATATATATTTGTGTGTGTTTGTGTGTAAGTGTGTGTGTGTGTATTTGTGTCTGTATGTATATATATATATATATATATATATATTATTGTAACACACACACACATGTACGTATATATATTTGTGTGTGTTTGTGTGTACGTGTGTGTGTGTGTATTTGTGTCTGTATATATATATATATATATATATATATATATATATATATATATATATAAACACACATAAATATATGTGTACACACACACACACACACACACACACACACACACACACACACACACACACACACACACACACACACACACACACACGTGTGTGTGTGCATATGTATATATGTATGCATATATGTACATATATATAACACACACACAAAAATATATATGTACATATATACATACACACACACACATGTGTGTGTGTGTGTGCGCGCACATGCGTGCACATGTGTGCGTGTGTATCACACATACACCATCCATATATAAGTATATTCATATGCATATGCATATGTATGTACATACATACATACATATTTCATAATAAAAATTTTCTTTTGACACAAAAAGCCTAGTTCATATGCCAAAAATCTATATGAGAAAATGTTAGATTCAATTATGATAAATTATCTAATGATTGTTTGATCTCTATAGAATGTATGTGTATGCTTTATTAATTGTCTATGAATTGATTATTCATGTTAATACTAAGTGAATTTCAATGTGTGAGTATTTCTGTAAACAATAAATTCACTTAAGTTCATGTTAGCATTTAAACTAATATTAGATGGTCAAAAGAAGTGAAAAATATAATTCAAGAGGCACATGTGGATATTAGTCACATGGGGATACACAAGGGATCTAATATTGTGAATGATATTATCAAAAGATACAAGATCGTCACTCATACTCCTAACATAGAGATTGAGCTAGAGCAAATAAGTAGGAGATAGAGAATAAAAGCTAAAGAGAGACTGAGAGGAAATATGGGGATTGTAAAAAATCAAGAAATGCACAAATAACATCTAATTTGAACCAATAATTAACATGTGTATAAACACTCTAAAATAATTCAACTTAACACTTAATAAATTCCTAGTGACGTTTTTGAAGTGTGCAAAGAAAAGATGGAAATCATAAAAAATTAATAAAATTAAGAAAAAAAACATCTAATTTGAACTAATAATTAACATGTATACAAACATTCTAAAATATTTCAATTTAATAATTAATAAATCCATAGTGACCTTTTTGAAGTGTGTAAAGAGTGAAAATAAATTAAAATATAACCATTATTATAAAGGTATCATCAACAAAATTCATCTCATAGATAAGGTTGTAAAATAAAGGATAAGACCATTATAAAAATTTGGAAAAAAATTATGACACTTTATTATTACATATGCTCTTAAAAAGTTGGGAAATTCAATTTAAGATACATTATGAAAAAATTCTTTAATGGAACAAAATTGAAAAGAAAAAAAATGGCTTCCTAGAAAATTTGTAAAAGGTAATTACACTATTTATTTCTATATTTTAGAATGAGTTTCTTAAACTAAATTTTTTGAATGTAAAAAACACACAAGAATTTTATTTTGGTGAAACACATTATAATAAGTTAATTTTAAATATTAACACACCAATGTTGACTATGGAAGAAGTATGGATCCATGGGGAAATCCTAAAGCTAATTTCAATGTTTGGTTTATCAGTAAGAAGAAATCTCTCTTCTATGACAAAATTCAAAGGATTGGTTTTTAGGATTCCTCTTGGTGCATCGTCTATAAAAATAATTATGAAACCTTGAACCAAATCCTCCTTCACTATAAATTTTCTTTGAGTATTTGGTCTTGGTTTATTATGAGAATGAATAGACATTATGTAGTAGTGGTTTCTATTCATTAAATTTTGATTAACTAGATAAAAGGAGTGGATCAAGTTATACTTATTTATTTTGTGGCCCTATCTTTGATAATCTAGATCTTATTGAAATAAAAAAACAATAGTCTTCAATCCTATGTCCCTCTATGAAGAAATACTTAATCTTAAAATCGAGGCACTCCTTAGATAGTTTTTAAAGGCTAAATTTAGTCCTCCAAAAAATAAAATCACTAGATAGGAATGCCAAATTCTATTAAAATGGAATTTACTTACAAATAAATTTAACCTCCCTCCTCAAATCAATAAAAGGTTAATGGCTTCTTAGAAGCCTCCAAGAAAAAATTATGTCAAGATTAATTTTAATGGGGTATCCAAAGGTAACATGTGTCTTTTCAGGGGTGGGTGAAACTTAGAAGATAATATGAGACAAGCGCTAACTTTTTATGCCTTCAACATACCTTACTCTTCAAGAAATTTAATTGAATCTCTAGCTCTTGTCAAAGGTTTGAAGAACTATTGCATCTAATTTCAAGAATTTACTTTTAGAATGTGATTCTCTATTGATTATTATGTTTTTAATCTGAGAAGATCTCGTTAGTGGTGGCTTAATTTATTCATTCAAGATATTCTCCATGTCATTCATTTCTTTGAAGATATTTATTTCTCCCACCACTATTGAGAGTCTAACTCTCTAACATATATCCTTGCTAACTTTGGAAATCTTCACCTTCCTCCTAATGAATACTAGCACTATAAAGGCCCCCTCCCTAGGAAGTATGTATAGATTTAATTAGAAAATAGTTGACCTACTTGCAAGTTTCCATTTGATCAGTTTGTCATCAAAGGAATTAGTGATTTGTATTTTTAAGAGTTTGTTGTAATATCATGTGTTTTCTCATTATTTTTGCTTCTTGATGTGATTGTGTTTGAGGTTCCTGTTAAAGCCATTTTTTATACCATGAGTCTTTCCTCATCTATGTTTTTTAGTAGTGGTCATCGATCAGTGCTTGAAGGTTTTTTTAGAAGTTGGTGACTAAATCTTCTTGCATTGACACTTTCATGCATTCCCTAAATTTTTCCATGGTGGTGATTTCTTTCTGCACTCTAGGAATATGGGGAAGTGTTTTCAATAATTATCTTATGGCTTTCTTTGTGAAGCTTCAAGGCTTCCATTCCTTGGATTCCTCTATCATTGCAAGTTAGTTGTCTTTGTACCTACTCTGATTTTAGACCTTTTGGCTATCTCTTTGTGTTCTCCTAGAGACATATTATATCTTTCTTAGATCTATCTACTTGTCAATTTCTTATTTACCCTAAGGTAATGGCCCATTTACATTTCTTTTTCTTAATAAAATTAATATATTGCACTTAGCGATGACCTATAGGATCTCTAAAAGAAAGGGGGAGACCTCAGGGTAGAAGGAGGCCATTCCTAGACTACTTATAGTGGAAGGAGCTATTTTTCATGAGAACCAGCTTCATATCAAAAAATAATTGAAACATGATAGGTTGCTATGGATTTGGTGGCTGAAAATACCTAGGTGATGATTCAAGTGGTGTAAGAGGCTTTGGCAAAACCAAAGACTTTACTAACAATGGATGAATGGGCTTTTGTGTCTAATGAATGATTTCAAAATATTTAGATGGTCAAAGTATCCATTACGTTTAAATTATACATATTTTCATGATGCTGAAGGATTGAAGAAACTTCTAGATTCATCATATTCAGATTATTGAAAACCAACATTTCGAACACAATATATATATCCATCTTGAAGATACAAGATCAAAAAAAATGAAGAACGTAATATTAAATACTTCCAAAAAAAAAAAAAAAAGAAAGAAGAGAGAATTCATTATATATATATATATATATATATATATATATATATATATATATAACTAACAAACTAACGCGAAGGAACATAGTGCGGTAATTTTGTTGATCTATAGCAAGTTGCCTTGACCGGTTGTTGGTAGGTAATTTTTGCTGTCTGTTACCATATTTATGTGTGGTTTATCTAGATGTAGATCTGATTTATATCTGTTTCATGTTATTTTGTCACAGCTATCTTTCTCTTTGTTATTGATTGTAAGACCCAATGAAAACCCCCTTTTATATATATATACTAATTTAATCTAATAATTAACATATATACAAACCTCTTGAATTATATATATAATTTTGTTGATCTATGGCAAGTTGCCTTGACCGGTTGTTGGTGGGTAATTTTTGCTGTCTGTTACCATATTTATGTGGATGTAGATCTAATTTATATCTGTTTCATGTTATTTTGTCACAGCTATCTTTCTCTTTGTTATTGATTGTAAGACCCAATGAAAACCCCCTTTTTTATATATATATATATATATATAAATTTAATTTAATAATTAACATATATATACAAACCTCCTGAATTATATATATATATTTAATTTAATAATTAACATATATATATACAAACCTCCTGAATTATATATATATATATATATATATATATTTCCATTTAATAATTAATAAATTCCTAATGGCCTTTTTGAAGTGTGTAAAGAATGAGAAAAAATAAAAAGAAGACTGTTGATATAAATGTATTATCAACAACATCCATCTCATCGATAACATTGTAAAATTCAAAAATAAATTACGACACCTAGATTACATAAGCTCTTAAAAAGATGGGAAATTCATTTTAAGATACGTTTTCTAAATTTTCTTTAACGCAAAATAAATTGACCAAAAAAAAACTTTGTCCAACTGGAAAATTTGCAAGAGGTAATTACGCTATTTATTTCTTTATTTTAAATGTAGCGTGAACATAAAATACAGACAAAGAGAATTTAAAGCAACAAGAACAAATGATGATGCAGTGTAAAGTGAATGTATTTGTAGTAGAGCGACTAAGTTTAAATTCTATTAATGAAAACTGAAACTCAGATTAATCTCAAAAACAATGAACATTTAAACATTTACATCTTGAAACGAATTGGTTTTCGTCCTCGTTTAGTTACGAATCTCTCATCATGCCACTAAAATCGGCATCTTCTTGATTATGCGGTTCATTACAAGATTTGGAAATGTCGAAATAACCTAATCCAATAACTTTTATTGTAATGATTCGTTCTTGCGTACAGAAAAGAATAACAAAACTCTCATCACAATTGCTATTCAACTCAGTACAAAACTCTTGTTACAATTGCCGTTCAACTCAGTAAATTTGCTTCTTTGGCATTCCATTAGAATAAAAATTCCTCAACCGTTAAAATAAAACAGCAGCTCTAAACCGTTAATAGGTGGGTGTGCCAAGGTTCACAGGATAGCTCACCAGCAGGGGAGACTTTGTCCACATGCTGTCCACTAGATAAGCGCAGAGAGGAATGCGGCGATTTCTGAATACCGCGAGATGCAAAGGAATTTGTTCTGCGCTGCCCACCTGGAGAACAGCCATGGCGCCATTGCAGGAAGACACCACCCGCAGTATGTATTGATTTAGACGAGCTGGGATATCCTTTTGCTAAGTGATGAAGACAAGGTAAAAACCGTAGTGATGAAAAGGAAGGAAAGGTGTCATTCCTGATCCACAGGTGGCAACCATAGGGTTTCCCCTATTTTTCTCCATCTCAAACGCTAATATTCTCACTTGACTCATCGTTTTCTTTCATGAAAATTTCTTGTTCAAGAAAGCAATGGAAATAATGACTCGAGTGGAGATAACGAAGTATTGTAACCAACTTCCATATAAAAACGAAAAAACAAGAAGAAAGAAGCAATGGAAATATATGGCAGGAACGGGTCGCGCAATGGCTTCTTATAATTGAGAAACCTTACCGTCTTTTTAAAAACCATGAGCATGACAACGTAACTAATTTGTACTTTAAATAATAGAATTTGATTCACTTTTCTTTTTCTATTATTTTGTATTTAAAAAGTTACGTTAAAATTATATAATTTTACACCTTATGGTATTTAAAAGGTGTAATTCAAAATTTATTAATTGTATTATGACCTTTTATTTATGAAGTCATAGTAAAACCAAAAAGTAGAGAGGAAGGCACTTAAGGTTTTTTATGCCATACAAATGTTTTTAGATGTTTAGTTATATTAATAGATATGTCATATTATCCATCTTAACTAATTTAGGTTGTATTTTCTTGATTTTATTGTGCATTTATTACATTGAGTTATATTAGCACTCTGACTTTTGGGTAGTTTTGAAAACCCTTTATTAAATGGTCGGCCCCACCATTTCTACATATTTGCTTGCAAGAATTAATGGCACCAAAACAAGCATGAAAGTTTGTATCAAATATATATCACAAGGTATTGGTTCTAACCCAAACACTCTTTAACCTATTATTGTGCTTGATTTTTCATAATTTAATAAAGCTTGTAGTTTTTTCGAAGATTTAACTGTAGTTAATTATTTTGTGTGTAGATTCCCTCTCAAGAGCTTGCTTAAATAATGGGTTGAAAACCATTGGCAAGGCCATGGTGTGAAACTAGGAGTCCAAAACTGTACCAAGGGTTTTATATTTTTTCACTTCACAAACACAAAGCACTACAAAAAAACTGTTATCCATGCCCTTGGTTTATTCAGAACACTTTGGTTATTTTTTCTCACCAAACCTTTCATGTCTTTGAATAATCTAAGTTTATGATCCAGTTTGGATAGAATTCGTAGGATTGCCTCTTCCCCTGGGGGGGTTTGATTAATTCATTAAACCCCTTAAATAGTTTATTTGCTATGAGCAATTTATGTCTTATGTAACATATCCTCATAAAACGGTTTGTGTTGAGATTGACCTAGCCAAACATCTTAAAGAACCCATAAATATTCAACTCGGAAAAAACCACTTCACACAACATGCAGTTTATATTAATATGCTAAACACTTGCTTCAGGTGCCAGTCCTTATACCATATGATTCAATAATACCCTTTAATGTTCCCCACCTTCCTGATCCTCAAGAAAAAGGTGGGTCTGAGCTCAAATCTCACAATGCCAATACTGACAATTGGACCACAGTCACTAATAATAAAAATACCATGGTCCATGGCAATGTTAAATCTCAAACTAGTGTGTATTAAACCATAAGTAGTCTGATCTCTTTACCTTTGTTTGTTAAAGCTATTGCTCCTCTCCATGCTAAGGCTCCATTTTTTTCTTGCACACCTCAAGAGGTGTCCCACTTTGTTTGTTATCCACCTCCTACTCTTTTATTTCCTTCATCACAACTCCCTTCTACAATGAACAGATTAGATGCTAAGGTTAATATTATTACCATTAACCATAAATTTATTCTATGGTGTTATAATAGTCCCTCAATTTTTGTTGATGAGGAGTACATTCCATATAAAAGGTGTCCTTTCTACTTGGAATAAATATCAAATTTTTATCTCAATCTTAATTAGTTTGTAGCCCTCATAGATCTTATAAAGGGAAATGACATGAATCTTAATGTTTCCCAATGTTAGTATATTCATGGAATGTTCAAGGAGTTACTAATTCACCCCATAATTATATAATCCAGAATAGTTGTCAAATTATTTTTCATATGCAAATTATTTACATGCAAGAAGTCAAGTTCTTTGAATTCTTTATTTAGTTTTCTACTCGCACCATTCAGCCAAGTGACCTATATCAGACCAATTATCATGAGTTTAGATGAAGAGGTGTTGCCACCCATTTAGGACCTTAACTTTCTTAAAATATTATTTCTTGGGGCTTAGACCCCTCTCATAGGGTTATTTGGACCATTTTTCATTTCGATAACTGCATTGTTGGTTGGTCAATCTATATCCATCCAATGATGTTTTTGAATGAACTCTGTTATGATGAGGGTCAGAATATTATCTTACTAATGCTCATTAGATCATCTATGGAAACTTAAATATCGAAGAATATTTAGAAGATAAAGAGGGTCTCTTACCTATGCATTAGTATATCGAGGATAAGAAAGCATGGTTTTACATGTGTAATAAACTCAAGGTGTTTGATCCTAATCACCACTGGAGGAAAGACTCAGACTCTCCTTGGTTCACCTTGTTAAATTTATTATAGGGAGAAAATATATAAATTATGTGTCTTGATCATGCTTTCCTTGTAGAACAATACCTTTTTTTATTTGATTTTGTTCATGATTAGCTAGATATTGTGTTTCTTAACACTTTTTATCTAATCATCATCTTATTTTTTTTGTATTGAATGGACTACACATCAAGTTAAACTTTCCAAAATGTATTTTATATCTACATTACTAATCTTAATCATGAAATAACTATTAGCCATACCACTCAATTTTTTAACTTATCCCCTAGACACACTGGGGATATTAGTTAGATTGAGTAGTGGTCGCATGCCATTTCTCACACTACCAAGTTTATTCAAATATAATGTAAGTAATCTATTATCTTTTGATAGTGACTTCACCATGCTATAAGCCATGAATTTATTAGGGTTTCATAGGATGCTAATGTTTCATGTTTAATATTCAGTGTTAGAATTAAGCAACCCTTTGTAGACATAAAATCCAAATTGAAGAGGCATATAAAGTGATAGGAACACAACTTTGAGCTCATATGTATCGGCTAAAAATTGGTGATAAAGTAACTAAGGAGTTATTTTATCTCCTTTATTCAAGAAGGGTTGCAGATAGAAGCAAATCCTATAAAGATGCTTCAATTAGAATTACCAAATAACTTGTTATTCTAAAATCCTTTTTGAACCACTACCATGGTGTATTTTTAGGTCAATTTTTTATTTCTACTCGTGAATCTTCTCTCTCTCAATGCCTTTGTGTTTTCTCTTGAAGACTTTGTGAAAAATAAATAGTGGCTTGTGATAAATATATAAATGCATGCATATATATGTACTTTATGTATGTATACATGTGTGTGTATATAAATGTATACAATACACACACACACACACACACACACACACACACACACACACACACACACACACACACACACACACACACACACACACACACACACACACACACACACACACACACACACACACACACACCTACACACACACACCTCTACACCTGTGTGCATGTGTGTGGGTGAGAGAGAGAGTATGAAAACAATCATGAATAAATGACATATCAATGGGTCTAACCCAAATTACTACTTAACCATATGTCTAACCAAAGTGAGGCTAGGTGGGGTGTTACATTGATGATTAGTTAAAAAACTAATTTTGGGATAATATGAGCACAACCATATAGAATAAACTAGCTTCTTGTAAATAAAAATAGCTCTCTTGGGTAGGAAAAATACAATTAATTCATGTTATTCTCCAAGAAATACTAGTCTATATGATGCCAGTCTCAGAAGCTCTAGCTACTATTAACTCCATAATAACTAAGATTATGAAAACATTTTAAAATTGGTTTAATTATGTAGGAAGAGGTCTGCTATGCTAAATCAAATGGTGGGGTTATAATCAAAACATTTTTGAAGATGAATGTAGCAATGAGAGAAAAACGTTTATGTAGAATCTATTAGGACAAACACAACACTTGGAGAATCTTGATTTAAAGGAAGTATCTTCATAACATAGATGATCATGCCTATATTTTTAATATAGAGCATTAGATGTATCGGTCTAACATATGGAATTTCCTTGGTAAATTTAAATACCTTACCTTTATCTCCCTCTACAAGGATATGAAAAATGGTAGATATGTTAACTTATGGAATATATCTAGTCTAGTGTGGGTCCTCTCTGCAGTCATCCTTCCTTTAGCATTTTATAAAAGTACTTTTCAAACCTATGGGAAGACATTTATTGTAATTATTGGTTTAAAACCCAAAGTGTAATGGGACCTTAGATAAGATGTAAAACTTCAATTCTTTTTCAAACCAACCATTTCTATGTTACACTTATTTCTTTTAACTTCTTCCAGAACTTTCACCATATCAATAACTTAGATGAGATTGATGGCTTAAAATAGAATGGTGATCCTTCCTGAGTATATTTTGGTGAAACATGTAATAATAAGTTAATTTGCAATATTAACAGACCAATATTGCATATGGAAGAAGTATGGATCCCTTAGGGGCTTGCTAAAGCTAATGTCAATATTTGGTTTATTTGAAGAAGAAATATTTCTTCGATGACAAACATCAAATGATTGGTTTTTAGGAGACCTCTTGGTGCATTTTTTGTTAATATAATTATGAAAACCTGAACCACATTTTCATTTACTTATTTTTTCTTTGAGAATTTGGTCTAGGTTATTTACAAAAATGAATAGAGTTTGGGTAGCAGAAGGTTCTATTCATGAAATATTGATTAACTAGAAAGAAGGAGGGGATCAAATTTGAAGTATTTATGTTATGTTCATGTCTTTCATCATCTAGAGTTTATGGAAAGAAAGAAATAATAGAGTATTCTTTCACCTATCCCTCTTTGAATAAATACTCAATCTTATAATTTAAGCATTCCTTCAAGAGGTTTTTAATACTAAATTTAATCCTCAAAAAATGAAATCACTGGAGAGGAATTCAATATTATCACAAAATATAATTTATTGAAAAATAACTTGAACCTCCCTCCTCAAATCAACAAAAGTATAATGGCTTCTTCGAATGCCATGA
>JARHVA010002387.1:2587500-2590000 GCA_037957365.1 Torreya grandis | reverse complement strand
AGGAATGAGAAAAGGAAATCATATTCTAAAATCTATAGAAACAGACAGTTATCCAAGAGTTATTTAATTTTGATGCAAATTATGTTTTCCAAAGGATGATAATAAAAAAGGAATGTGATAAATATGTTAGATGTATTAAAGGATTGATAAATTTGATTTGAGATTATAATATCAAATAAATATAATCAAACATCTGATACTCAAACATATTTAGATACAAACTCCTATTTTGTTATTTTGTGAGTGTCTCTATTTGAAGACTATGCTCATCAAAATTGTTCATAACTGAGGTTGTTAGGTTGTGTTACACATTAATAAATGAGGAATAAGTGTTATTTAGGTTATAATACCTATGAATAACAAAGAAACACTATATGCATAGATATGTCAAAAAAAGACTCTATTTCTTGTATCAAGCTTAGGGGTTTGGATTGTATGTTTTTTGTAAAGGAAGATCAATTAACTTTGGGAAAATATTCAAGGAATTTTAAGGGTTGAGGTAATTATTTTGAGATTTTTTTAATATTTTTTTATTCTTTTTTTGCATTGGTATGAGCACTGATCAATACATACATGTAAACTAACAGTCTGCATACTTAATTGGATGTATTTCAAGTTTGAAATCTAAGATAGTGGATTTAAAGGGTGGATTTAATGGTTTGGGGGATTTTTAAATGTTAAGATAGACATAAAAACCATAATTTATATATTTGAAACTCAACAAAATTCCCACAATGAAATATTAAGTGCTCTCAAGTTGTGAAAGAGCCCCAAAAGCCCTAATCTAGGGTTTATAGCATATCTATCTTTTGGAGAGTCAAAAGTTTCCAAATTTTTGTATACCTATTTTAAATTTTTTAAGTGAATAACTTAGTTTCAAGTTTGTACAGACTCATCAATATTGATTTTTGTTGACTAAGTTGAATTAGGCCTAGAAGACACCTAGTTCTTTAGGCCTAAAAAGGGAAAGTGAACTTAGGAGAAGAGATAGACCACCAAAACTTGTACATAGGTATATTTTGTTAGGGGAAACAAGAAATAAGTTTTGGATTTCCATAATTTATTGTACCATTTCCATACTATGCATTAATCCTTTTAATAAGGATACAAGGATTAATGTCAAGAGTATGCAAAGTTGTGTAAAGGGAGAAAGTGAGACTTTGAAAGTGTTGAGAGAGTTGATGAAAGGGCATAGAGGTTTAATGATACCATAATAATAATTAACAAATAATTGTAAAGTACAAAAAGACCTAGGTGAATCTCAATACCAATACATAAAGAGTGAGCCTAAGAGCCATTTCCATAGCAAGTGAAAGTTCATGAATGAGATCTGCATAATTTTGGTATTAGATCCATCTAGATGTTATGGGAGTAGTTTAATATAGGTATGAACTTGGTAATTAGTGCATGTTGTATGTGGATAAATATTTTTAGGTAAGCAAATAATCAAGTTGCATGGAATCTTGTTGAAAGATAGAATTGAGACAACAAATAAGAGAATGTATGATTTATTTTGTGGTTGATTTATTAGTTTGAGTACATTTATGATGAATGTGATAGGTGAGAGGAAAAGGAGATAAAAAATGATTAATTTGGTAGATCTGAAACAAGAAGATCTATTAACAAGCTCAAGAAAGAGAAGCCCATAAATAGATCTTGGGAAGGAGGAGATAGTCCAAGTGTGAAGGAAAAGAGGTGGAAAGGCCCTAGTGAGTTATGAGATAAAGATTGAGATGGGTTCAAAGTGTGAACAAAAATAAGTGGTCTAAGTGAGGCCAACAAAAATATAAGTATGTACCCAAGTAAGATACTCAAGATGAAGACCAAATAAGAAGTAGAAATAAAAGTAAGAGACAAGGTTAAATCTGAATACCATAGTGAGAGGAAGATGGAGATAGAGATAAATTAAATGAAGGAAGAATTAGAAAGGATGGAAATAGAGTTACTAAAGATGTGTAATGTGTATAGTTTATAATGTGGAATCAAGATCAAGAAAAGAATCAATTGTAGCTTTAGATAAAGAATGCAAGAGAGAGACAATTACAAATCAATGAAATGTGTGCAAAAATAATAGATATAGATGGTCAAATAATTAAAGTTGATGGAAAATAAAGAGGAAATTGGGCCTCAAAAAATTTATTCTAACATTGATTTTTCATGGCTAAATGCAGGTCAAGAAATAGAAATTAAAGTGCATGATTAGGAAGAAGAAGATGATGCATGGAAGAGTGAAGATGCAGCTGAAGATGAAGTATTTTTTTACCTTAAAGATGAACTACTTGATGAAGAGGAGTGGAAATATGAAAATTAAATAGAAGATGATAAATAAGACAAAGGCACAATAAGTAATGAAGTGCATGTAATTTTTTATGAATATTATAAAGATGAAGATGATGTTTTGTATAAATATACAATAGGATTGTTTGAGTAGTTCATTAGATCAATGAAGAAGCACGAAGCACATAAATTTATCAAGGAAAGATAAGAATAGGTAAATAAG